>JAAAQI020082672.1:0-16809 GCA_011800005.2 Stichodactyla mertensii | reverse complement strand
GTTCAAAGGACAGCGTGTTGTGATTATCATCGTGTTGTGATTATTGTTGTTGTGATTATCGCCGACAGCAAAGAAAGCAAAGAGATTTTCTGTGTCTATATAATAAAAAGAAAATTACACGGTGTCTTGAAGATATGCATCTATCTTCTCGTGTTGAAAACAATATTTCATCACTCGAAGTTAAGCTTCATATCTTCGCCACGCCGTGTAATATCCTCTATATACAAACCATATTTCCATGTTCTTAGGGACAGGGTCAAACAATGGCCATCAGACTGGCCGCGATTTAGAGGGGGAGGGGTGGGGTATACCCAGTACCCACTACCTCTTGCCTTGAAAAAGCCTGCGCATGCACCCGAGTACTACGACTATCTCGGCTTATATAGAAATATGGCGTAAATTGTCAGTCATGTTCATTATATTTGGCATTTGTGAGCGCGTCGTGGAAAGATATATTCTGATGATGATGACGATGATGATGGTGGTGATCGTAATGATGGTGTTGATGGCGATGGTGATGGTGTTGATGGTAGTACTGGTAGTGGTGGTGGTGGTGATGGTGTTGATGATGATGATGGTGATGATGATGATGATAACAAATATAGTAGTAATAATAATAGTAACAATGATAATAACTGATTATAATGATAAGAAGATTGTTTGATAAAAGTTCAAATTAAGAGAAAATATCTAAGTACCCACGTTATGCCCAATCGAATGTAGAGAGAATCTAGAAAACTAGTCATCGGACACCTGCATTTGGTCCACTCATATTTTATTCTGAATTAGTAATCTTCGTCAAATAACTGTAATCACATGAAAATTAAAGCAGGTTTTGTCTTATTAACCACTTTCACATCCCCATAATGCTTTGCGTTTTGGGGGGCAACTGGAAAGAAAATTGTTCGAAAATTGAAAACTTTTCATACAGATGTTGAGTATATTTGCTATTATCATTGAAAAATAGAGTATCAGTTTAATCAGAGTTAATGCCACACGAACAGGAGGATCAAAAGTTTGGTGTTACAGACAATGTATGGACTTACAAAAAGATGTCTTGAAATTTAATCATAAACCTGTTCGAATTTCTTTCTTTCTGGTTTTTGGTAATTCTGATAAACCTATAAGTGTTTTTAGTTGTTTTTTCTTTAATTCTATATAATCTTCATGGCAATACAAACGATTTTATCTCGTTTTGCCCCCCAAAAATCGCAAAGCATTATGGGGATAAGAAAGCGGCATCAAAAAGAGGCGTTACTGTTGTACACACTATCACTCCGAATCAAATTATTCTTCTCTCTCCTTAGAACAGCTTGACTTTACAAGATTGTGTATCGTTGATATGGCTAGGGCTGAAGACAGATGTGTGCTTCCTTTGAAAAATAGAATTCCCATCGTCATTATCAACTCGTCGTTACTTTTCGTTGGGACGTTTAGAAACTTTCTCATCGTCTTTGACGTTTTGAACACACATCGATTGAGGAGAAAGATCTCTAACTTTCTTCTTGTGAGCGTGGCAATCGCGGATTTGTTCGTCACGATGTGCGCCTAATCTCTACACGCCACATCAGTTGCTTTTACGACATTTGGTCGCTATTGTATCCCCGAGATAGACTTTCCGTACGACATCGCCGCAAATTTCTCCGTCTTTTGTTCACTTCTCCACCTGGCGGCCATCAGCGTCGACAGAGCGGTGGTCGTAACGAAACCTCATCGACACCAAGAAGTCATGAAGAAATATGGATTGAATACAATGTTGATTGTTTGTTGGGGAGCTGCTTTTATATTTGCCTGTCTTCGTGTTCCTTTCCCCGCGACTCTTATGTTGTCTATCGCCTTGATCGTGTTCAATTACATCATCATCCTGATCTGCTATGCTGTGATTCTCTACCAAGTCACACAAGATAAGGTAAACAGCAACGACCCAGCGGCCGTCATGTCTTCTGTCTCGAGGGATGCCCGCATGGAAAAAAAGTTGCGGGAACTATTGGTATTGTCATATTCTTATCACTGTGTGGTTTCCTCTACTTGGGTTTTATCTATCCGTCAAGGAAGGCGTTGTTAGAGAACTTGGTGACGTAACGTACATGTGGATACGAACCGTCGTGCTTTCCAACTCATCCATGAACTCCATCTTCTACGATTTTCGGATTGTCCATTTTCGCGTTGGGTATTTAGGATCATCTATAGATTCCTCAGAAAACCCACAGATCATTTACACCGCACGTCAAGGTTACAGGCTAGTGTGGATGTCGGGTCACGTGCAAGTAAGGACAACGAGTTAGAGAGAAGGCAACTCCAAGCAAGTCACATGGAAGAGGGCTCCCTGCAATTGATGGAAGTAACTGCGCGCAGTGATATCGCAGCGATGATGGTTATTGCCGAACGTACACCGTGGTTAAATTGACAAAAATTATTTGACTCGACTCAGGATGGCAATTCCGTGCCTTAAACTGTCTAAAGTACCTAAATTATTACTAATCTGTTGCTTACGTCTCAATTATTTTCGTCTAAAAATGAAATGATTTTCGTGGCGACCTGGTTCTGAATTCTGGCAGACACTTTATTATATCCTATAGTTGCTCTCATTAAAAACGTTTTATTATGGCTTACTTTTGTTAGTCTAGATGGCGGTACTAAATGACTAATAAGAAAAAAACATTGTCAATAGAAATCAATAGTTAAAGTTCATTTAAAATGCTAAAATATTCGTCTTCAAAAATCTATAGCACACGGTTTCGCTTGCACGAACCAAACATCAAACGAAAGAGTGCTTTCCTAAAGTTCTGCATCCTGAACATGTACACCAAGGGATTCCAAAATGAGTTGGAGAATTGAATAAAATGAACATAAATTATCGATTTGGGAAAAGTCTTCCAGATTTCAAAGAAAGTGTAACGGTAGATAACAAGACAGGTCAGATATGGTAACCAAGTCGCTACGAACAGCACTGTTACAATAAATAATGTAACAGCCATGTGTTTTTCACGTTTTTGAACCCTCTGCATCGCTGATTGACTTGTTCCCTCGTCGAATTCCTTGTTTTTAGTGTTTGCTTTGATGAATACTGCGGCGTAGGAAAAGACCATCACTATCAGAGAAACGCTCACAGTGACCCAGTAGAGCACAAGTACAGCTGGGCTTGAGGTAAAGTTCCTCAGCAGAGAAACAAGTATTGACAAAAACCAGACAGAGGCGATAACCAGAAAATAGGCCCGAAAACCGATCATACGAATGCGAAGAGGAAAAATGATAGCGCAAAACCGTTCTAAAGAAATGGCGGTTAATGAAAACAACGATGCCAGAAAAGATGCCACTGGAACAACACCGACAAGAGAATTTACTTGTGGATCCCACTTCCAGTGAAGATGAACAATACCGAACGCACAAATGCAGTAGATTGCTCCAGATATGCCATACAAGATATCAGCTGCTGCGAGGTTAAGGACGCAGTAGACGCTCCGACGACGAAGGTACTCGTTAGTGGTGATGGTCAAAATTGTAAGCAAATTCAGAAGGAATATCAAGAAGCCAGCGATACAGAAAGAAACCAGCCAAGATATGGCTGTAGTTCCTAAGCTACTGCTGGAACTCATTGAAGGAACTGTTCATTGTCGCAGCGAGGAGAAAAATACCTTTCCTGAGGAGCAAAATGTAGAATGGCTGTTATTGCAGTTATAAGCCTGCTAATATATTTTTTGTTTTAAAAGATCATACGAGTGAGGCTATCCGGTCAATACAATGTTTGTCTCATTTGCATCTCAATCCCTGGCAGTATAACATCTGCCGCATTACCACAAGTCCACTGAATTTTTGCCATTTCTAGCTCGTCTTTCTAGACGATATCCTTTTTGTTCTGTTTTGCGACTCAGTTTACAGCGAGACGTCAGCCTATTATTTTGAATAAATAAATATTTCAAAGGCTTTGGAGTTCACCAACTCTAATGTGTCGTTGATGAGGTTACAGAACTTAAGTACTTGCCACGTAAAGGAAGATTTTGACCTTGAAACTCTTAACAAAATATTTTTTAAGTACAGATATTCTGACTGGTTTTATTTGGAAAGAAATACGTGGAACTATTAAAAGTTTTTCGCCTGTGTGGTCTTTTTTGCTACATTTGTTGCATAAATGATTGTACTTCTACCAGATTTCAAGAAATCGGCGTGTTATATCACACACACCAGTTCTTTGCCAAATTTCTCTACTTTAGAATATCTGTACTTAAAAAATATTCTGTTTTCTGCATTTGTGTCAGTAGTAAGATACCCGCCGTACTGTCAAATAACAAACGCCTACAAAACTACAGCTGGTGAAAAACGAGAACAGAGTCTCAGAAGACTAAATACTCTTTAGTTGAACTATGTCCAAAAAAAACATCTTAATCAACGTTGTCTTATTAATTGGTCCTATTTTTCGAGAATTCAAAGGATAATTGAAAGAGTGTGTATGATATAGTGTTTGTTGATGTTTTAAAATATAATACAATTTAAACATAAGTTAGAGAGCAGGAAATATCTCTCTTTTAATTTAATGAAGAATTGAACTTCATCCAAGACTGTCAGGTTTCTATTCGTCTGTGTTTTTCCCTTTTTGTTTTGTTTTGTTTTGTTTTGTTTGTCGGTTTTGTTTTGTTCGTTTGTGCTGTTTTGTTCGTTTGTGCTGTTTTGTTCGTTTGTGCTGTTTTGTTCGTTTGTGCTGTTTTGTTCGTTTGTGCTGTTTTGTTTGTTTGTTTTGTTTGTTTGTTTTGTTTGTTTGGTTTGTTTGTTTGGTTTGGTTTGGTTTGGTTGGTTTGTTTGTTTGGTTTGTTTGTTTGGTTTGTTTGGTTGGTTGGTTTGTTTGGTTTGGTTTGTTTGGTTTGGTTTGTTTGGTTTGTTTGTTTGGTTTGTTTGGTTTGTTTGTTTGGTTTGTTTGTTTGGTTTGTTTTGTTTGTTTTGTCCTGTTTTGGTTGTTTTGTCCTGTTTTGGTTGTTTTGTCCTGTTTTGGTTGTTTTGTCTTGGTTGGTTGTTTTGTCTTGGTTGGTTGTTTTGTCTTGGTTGGTTGTTTTGTCTTGGTTGGTTGTTTTGTCTTGGTTGGTTGTTTTGTCTTGGTTGTTTGTTTTGTCTTGTTTAATTTTTTAGTTTTAGTTTTAGTTTTAGTTTTAGTTTTAGTTTTAGTTTTAGTTTTAGTTTTAGTTTTAGTTTTGTTTTGCAAAGACAATGCTGGTTGTCTGGGCAATTTTCCGTAAGTTTCAACCAGGCAAAAATATTGAAACGCTGGAAACAGCTGATCAGTACTGCTAAAAAAATATACTAATGAAGAACTGCTCGGAGGCTTATGAAGGTATAGTTATATAGAGGATATTACATAGGCACGCGGAGATACGAACTTTATCAAGCGTTGATGATATCTCTCACGAATGAGCGCCGCAAAGGAGTGATAAATATTCATCACGAGAAGATAAAATTCGTATCTCCAGGCGCTCACGTAATGTTCTGTTTATTATATAAAAATCCTTATTGCAAATCAAAAGATGTGCAATTTTCGAGCACTTCATTCCAGCCATGTTATTGTAAATGACAAACCTTGTGTTTTCAAACTTCTTTTCCATCTTAGAATAATTTTTCCCGCACGTTTTGAGTCAAAAACAACGAACATACATACATACATACATACATACATACATACATACTCGCATGACCATTCAGTTTATGTTACTAACCGAGCGAAAATACTGTCAGCTGATTGGTTCAATATCACACGTGTTGATAAAGATGATGTCACCACTGGAGAGAGTAGGGATATCATTTTTATCGTTTTGCTATCACCTGGTATACCACTATATTTCATATAATAAATTTATCTATTGAATATTGTTGATTTTCTATAACTAAGAGTTTTTTCTATTGCCTGCCACCATTTTTGAAAGTTTCAAGTTTTTAGAAAGTTTGGCACCGACAATAGACCCTTTTCGAGTTCGCCAAATACCGCTGTATTTCTTGATTACAGACTCATTTGCTCAGGGTTAGCCTTGATTCAGTGTCGAAATATTCACAAATAGCAACAGTAAAGTAAAGAATGCACAACTTCAACAATACAAACACTTTGAAATTCCACGGACCTTCACTGAGGCATGTGGATATTCTACACAAAAACGAGGCTAACAACAGACAACTAGAAACTGGAGTATTACTATTGATACATTTTGCGGCGCATGCGTGTGTTCCTATATAATAGCTGTTATTACGGTTCAGCAACTCAGATCTAAGTACAGCGGTGTAATATTTGATAATACAAGCGGTCGAGGCTATCGGGTTGGCAGTTGCTTACTCTGAAAAGAAAATACGAAGAGTGTTGCAACATAAGAGAGAGAGAGAGAATTCGTCGGTAGAACTATCAGCGTGATTCAAGAGGAGAAGCGACAGCTGCTCAACGGAAACTGCCAACACCATCTCTCAAAGGCTGACCTTCGACTTTGGCTGTCTTATCGTACAGGAACTGCTAAAGATGGAAGTGCTTCGAGTAATCCAAAAAAAACTCGAACTGATGTATAGGTGAGCTAACTATTCTTGAAATATAGTTTATTCCATTCTAAAAGACAAATTTGAATGATAATAACTGGAAATACTTGCTAAATAAATTCGTCCTGAGCCGATATCTTCGATTGAATTCACAGTAAACCGCTGTACTGTAGATCTGACTTGCTGAACCGCAATAAAAAGCTATTGTGCCAGTCGAGTAGTTAATTCTTATTCTTGTACTTATGATTATGTGTCGAAAAAAAAAACAAGTTTTTTTTGTTCAAAGGACCGGCTTCCTCTACCTTGGTTGGTTATTGGTGGGTTGGATGCGGTTCGGTCTATCACGTGAACACCTGCAGACCAACCGGAACAACGCCCTTCTAAAGTCACTCAGCCTAAACACGTACACGATTGGATTGATGAGAGAATTTGTGACCAGAATGAGCAAACTAAACTGTTCTACGTTGTATGGGACTGTTTGTTTAACGGCGTCCAACTTTAGAACATAGTTAACAATTCCAGCCGGTATCCAAGTCATGAAAGACAAGAAGGTCACGATGAATAGAGTCACTGCCATGTGGTATTCTTGCTTCTGTCTTTGCAGTGTTGCGTTCTCTTGCTGCTGTTGCACGTGTTGCTGGTTTTGCATTTTAACTTTGATGAATACAGCAGCATATGAGGCAGCGATGACTGAAAGCGCCGCAATACAAGCGATGAACGCAAAGACTCTCAAAGCGTTGAAATCAACTTTAGAAGGGTTACGCACCAGTGAGAAGAGAGACATCACTACTCCAAATAACCAGGTCACTACGAACACTACAATATAGGACCTGAGCTCTGTCGTACGATGGCGGAACGGAAAGAACGTGGCGTAGAAACGTTCAAGAGCAACAACAATCAAGCATAACATTATCATACAAAATATCACTTCATTTAGAATGGCTCTGGTCTGCCGAATTTCCTTGGGTAACGTTCCAAAATTCTGACCAAAAGATTCGATGGACCAGAAAACAGTCAGTAAACCAAATATCATATCAGCCACTGCTAAGTTGATCAGGCAGTACACGCTACGACGACGAAGATGTCTGTTAATGACAAAAGTTAGAATCGTAGCGAGATTGGATAGAAATGTAAGAGCAGCGACGACTTCAAATGCCATAAGCCATGAAATTAGAATCCATTCGGATTGGCTCTTACTGAAGATGGGAGACGAAGAGTTGCCGTGCTCGTGGTGAAGGGTTTTGTTTGGCATAATCAACAAACTTTCTAAAATTATTATATATTATATACTATATCCGCCAAAAGCAGAATCTCGCTTGGTCAGTGTTGTTTGTACTTAGTTGTCTTCAATGACTTTGAGATAAAACAGGAAAAAATCCTGATGCCGGAGTTCTTATAAATGTCCTAACAATAAAACTCATCTCATGTTGCGCTAAAATTAAAAAATTGCTAATTTGTTGGACTTGGAAAAGAAGTTGCAGCTGCTGTTGTATTCGATGGTTTGCAATTAACACGAAACGTCAGTAGCGAAAGATTGAGAATCACTAATTTCTCGTTACATCAGTGATTAAATTGACTTTATTGCTTAATTCTTTTTCTATTTTTTACTACTTGAAAGAAGAATAGCTTTTATTAACGACGGGAAATATTTAAAAGCTACAAAAAAAGAGGTGAAAATGAAAATAAGATTTCATTAAAGTACCAATGACACATTCTGACAATGTTCTCAGTATAGATTCTACACGAGGTGAGCTGCTCAAAGACCAAAAATTCATATAGTTTGAGCGATGCGTCTTGAAGCCGTTTAAAGGTTTTTCCATTTCATATGTTGATAATTGAGACGTCAAGGAAGTCATCATTTAATACACCAAATTGAAAAAAGTTATCGGCTTCAAAAGGTTAAGCCATTGAAGGTAAGACCGAGGAGTATTCTGGGTAAACAGTTAATGAGGCATGATAATATGCATTGAGCATTGTTATAATTCTCGAATATTGCTTTCTTCGAGAATTCAAAGCAATGTTGAAGAGTTGCAACAATAACCAATATCCTATGCATGTAATATGACCCATAAAGTGCTTACCCATAACCCCTTTCGGTCTTACCTTCGAAGATTTAACCTTTTGAACCCGACAACGTTTTTTCAATTTGGTGTATACAAAACCTAACTGATGGACACACTAATTGCAAGAACGTTGTCACATAAAAATAATAATAATAAAAAACAAAAAATTTAAAAATTTAACATTTGCAGAATCAAGGAAGAATCAGAATACAATATTATATTCATTCAGAAAACCTTCCATTTTAAAAATGTTGAATTTAATATTTCTAGTTTATTCCCTGTTATCCATTTGCTATTTTTTATTTTGTTATTTTGAAATCTTTGTTTTACCCATTGCTAATATAAAAAATAATACTAAATTAGTTTTCGCGTAGTATTTAGTGTTTCCAATTACAAGGAACAAAAATAAACACAGATGAACTCCCTTGCCGTCATAGTCATTAGCATATAGAATGGAAAAAACCTTTTATTCATAACTCCAAGACGCATCACTCAAACTATATAAATATTTTTGGTCACTGAACAGCTCACCTCGTGTAGAATCTAAACTGAGAATATTATCAGATGTATCATAGGCATTGTAAACCATCTTGTATAAGACTTTTCAAGGAATCAATCACCAAAATCCATCTCATTCGCTACCAGCAAGACGCTTTTGTACCTCCGCTTTTGTACGCGCACTAATGCGGACACATCAGGGGCACTATCTTTATTGTCTGTATCCAATAACGTTTGAATTAGTTTTCTTAATCCTAGAAACAGCAATAAATAGGTTAAGTTTGTCACTGCGTTCATCTTTTAATCAGAATGAAACTCCAAAATATATATACATTTTCAATGCAAAGTCATCTAGTTTCTATCATACATGGGCTCATTGCCTCATCGATCCTTAGTTTGCATGTGACGTCACAGTCTTGTAACATGAACCAATCAAAAATGGCATGCGTATCTTTCGCTATTTTAATATCTTTGGAAAATTGCACACCACCTATTATTAGGAATCCAAAAGTCGGGTTCTTGATTCCTGGTGTTGCGTTGCCGAACACTGATCTAGATCTCTTGGATTTAGGATTCCATATCTTGTATTCCCATAACGGGAAGGTTTTGTAATCCGGGATCAAAGGCTCTTACTTCTCTAACGGGTTCTCCCTGGTAAGTTGCAAGGGTAAACCAGGTTCCCTCTATCACTTGAACATCTGCACACCAATCGAAACAAAGCCCTTCTGAAATCGTTCATCCTGAACACGTAGACTATTGGATTAATAAGAGAGTTCACCAATTGAAGAAGTATTACGAAAAGATTCACATCAAATGACACTAACCGTTTAATTGCGTCGATCTTAAGAACATGAACTTGTTATTACAGACAAGAAAGTGACAATGAAAAGCGTCTTTGCCATGCGCTGTTCTCTGCAATTCTGTCTTTTCAGTGTTACTGATCGTTGTTGCTGGTGTTGGTGTTCGTTCTGGAGCCTGACTTTGATGTACACAGCAGTATATGATGAAACAATGATTGCAATCGCCAACAGCAGTAAAATCGACGAGGCAATATCAATATGATCAGAATGATTTTTACTTGACTTTGATAAAAGATAAAACGAGTACAACCCCGCTAATAACCAAGTAATGCTGAATACCACGATGTACGACCTCAGTCGGGTTGTGCGGTACTGAAGCGCAAAGAATGTCGCATAGACTCGCTCAAGAGAAACAACAACCAGGCAAAGAATAGACAACATGAATGTAATTTCTGCTGCAGTAAAAGTTGCTACGTAAAATGAGAAACTCAAAACAAGACCTTTGCTGTTCAAAATCTGGAAGCACCATATCGAGACGACGACTCCGTAAACCATGTCTGCTACTGCTAAGTTGATCAGGCAATACGCACCGCGCCGACGATGTCGCCTGCTCGAGGCAAAAGTTACAATTGTAGCACAGTTCGATAGAATGATAAGGACAGTTACTACTTCAAAAGCTACAAACCATACGAGTTTATCCATTATAACATACAAGGCTGGAAAATAACAATCGTAGACAAATGTCCTAAGGAATAGCTATGGAGTCGTTAATTTCTCAAGGAGAGGTTTCAACACTCAAAAGGCCAACCCCTTCCTCGCGGCACTACAGCCAAAATTGAAATCCTAATAACATTCAAAAGATGCTAATTAAAAAAGAGCTAATTTCTCGACCGAAAAACATACAAATTAAATAACAATTTTTGCTAGCAAATTGGCGATAAAAATAGATCTGGTGTTTAATCATTCGAGCGGTAAGATTCAAATGGCTTCCTGCTGTAAAAGTTAAAAAACGCACTAAAACTCATTTCGTAGAGCCGTCGAAAGCTAAATTAGGCCACAGCATGACAAAGTTTCTTTCACAAGAATGATCGTCCCTTATGTCTTACGTTAGTATGTATTAAAAGCATGGTTTAACAGGAGTCATAGTAGGTAATTTTTTTCCCAGTACTTGTGGCAGAAAACTCTGAAAAAGTTCTCCATACACAACACGGATGAGAAAATATAATCCGGCCGAAAGATAGTATTATGTTTACTGACTTCTGGAAACTTGAGTTTATATAGCAGTTTCGGTTGTATAGGAGTTCGAAAACAGCTTTTACACAGGAAGCTAATCGGGAGGAGGACATGCAGTTGCTGTACTAAGTTTGAAACATTAAATAACTAGTTTCTCGAAATTATTAAACCTTTAAATTCTCAGAGGCATGCGCTGATAGAAGTCCGCATGCGCTGTTAGGTGCATCAAAAGTTCGACGATACTGCTCTGGGCGATTGCTCACGTGATGGAAAAATTGCACCGTGCCGACACGGGTTGCCTTGCAAATTTTGTTGTTGTTGTTGTTGCGCGCAGCGTTGCTCGGAGTAGAACTCAGTCTGCTTCTACTTTTCATAAGGGATTGCAGCAACTTGCAAAGTCCTTGCACAGCATAGATCTATTACCCCTCCAGCAACCTTTCTTGGAATATCAGCATAAACGCCGTCTTTTTTCCGTCATCGATCGACTTCCTTTAATAAGAATCAAATTTAACTTGAGTACTGTAGAGGGAAACTAATCTAGTAGGAAAATCAGAAGGCAAAAATATTCGTTAACCTACTAAGACCATGTTTTTTTGCCTTTTCGCGCGAGTGACTTGTAATGTAGCTAATGGTTTGTCAAAAAACTAGTCACATGCACGTGTTATCGACCAATGATGAATCGTTCAAAACGACGCAATGGTTAGTCGGTCAGCTGTTATCGACATTTTCTTTTGAGGTAATATGATCGTGCAATTTTGTTGTCGAAAAATTTTTTTAAAACTTGGCACAAATATTAATTTTGACTTGCTACAGTAGAAATTGAAATAAAAAATGGGGATCACCGAATTCGTTTAGAAGATATAATTTTTCAAAGACGGGGCTTGCAGCCATCATTTTCGGACAAAATAGTGTTATGAAACAGAATATTCCTAGTCTACGCATGAAGCACCCATGTTACTTTAATCTCCTACCATCCCATTTGTTTATCATTTCCAAAACCAGACACAGATGCTAAGTACTTTTACGGCCAAAATTCCGTTTTGGCTTGACATAATATGGTACATGCGCACTGGAAAAGTAGCGATGTTTGCTCAACAAACAAAGCTTCATTCAGCAATTTTCCAAGCTCTTGCTTAGAGTCATTTTAGTGAGAACAATATAAATTCTATATCACAAGGTGCTCCTTATTAGTTGAACTAGCGAGCCCTATCGACCGTTTTGCTAGGGTGAGTCTTGCGGGTTTGCTTCTCTCTGACATTTTCATTAACACCTGCCCTCACGCCTGTGCTTCAACAACTGTCAATCAACAACTGTCAACTGTCAAAGGTAGTCCAGTAAATATACGATGTATAAGTGATCTCTAAAGGAAAATTCATTGGATGACGAGGAAATTCCACTTTAAAGCTTGACTGACCGCAGACAACTATTCATGTAATATATTAACATGATATTTTTATAAATAGTGTCCGAGGGAGAGGCCGGATCACCTTCTGGAAAATGGGGTCATTTTTTGATAAGCACTCTAGCCTAAATGAAGTCTAATGGTGGTAATTCTAACAGAATCGCATTTTTTATTCCATTGTCTTGCTTTTTTAATTTCCGTAAAAGAGAATGCGAAAAAGTGACTTTTGACAAAGTAGTTGAAACCAAAGGGCATGGGCTTTACTAAGATCGAACGCTTTTAAGTATGTTTTGGGTATTATCTTTCTGAAAATAATTCATACACCGTCAAATGAATAAAAATATATGTACTTATTGACTGAGTGGGAGGGCCAGACGGGAAGATATTTGGCTCGTACGACCCGAGCGCAGTGAAATCCCTGCAGAATGACCCCGGCAACAGCCAAATATTTTCCCGTCCGGCCCTACCTAACTCAGTAAATACTAAGTATTTTATCATATGAACCTTTCTGGCCTTTTCGTCTCTAATCTTATGCACACGCAAATAACTTGGCTCACGTCAAGCACGCGCTAGCGGGTCCGGGTTTTTCCTGATCACCTCCGAAAACCCCCGTATGTATCCACCCACGTGATTTTTGTAAATGGTCATTATATTAGCTAGGTTTTTGCCATCATAATTTTGACCCATATATTTGTAGAACAATAAATTAATAATTATGAAAAAATGCGTCCTCCAAATAGCGCACGTCTTTAATCTCGAATATCTATAAAACAACTTTGACAGAAACTCCCTCTTTTGCTATTTTGGTTTTAAATCAGACGTATTTCAATTTATTTCCCTGTTGAATTTTTCGATCGTTGGCAATCACCTTTAAACTATAGAGTTCATTCTTGCGGTTTAGGTAAATGTCGTAGTAGATAGGGGTTATTGACCAAGTGTGAGGTCCGGATGGGGGAATAGCGGTCGAGTTCTTTTTCTGTGTTTGTATAAACCGAGCCAGTAGGGCGAAGTCCATACACACGAAAAAAGAACGAGACCAATATCTCCCCACCCGGACCGAACAGCCTTGGTCAATAAATGGTTTATTATACCAGCGAAAACAGTCCGGAAGTTTTGCGGAGAGGTCCGGATGAAAATATCCGGACCTCTTTATAGCAACCAATCAATTCGTTCCATTTTCCATCCGGACTGGCTTGCCACATAATAAATTGTGACATAAGCATTTCGATTAAATTTTTATAAAATTTATGTAAAACCGTTATGTTCTAAAAATATAATTTTGTTGTCTTTCCAACATTCTATCATTTCCCTGTCATGTTCGTATTGATAATTTGTTCTCAATAAATAATGTGTATCTTTTTCCCCGACCACTGTTTCAAGAAATCAACCAAGCGCAACGTGTGATAACCAGCATGATCACGGTCTGTTATGCGGGATATGTGTTATGTATATCATGATTACTCAGAGTAGACATCATGCTTGAATACTGTGCATACCATGGCCATATACTGTGGATACCACGGTTATATACTGCGTATACCATGGTCATATACTGTGGATACCATGGTCATATACTGTGCATACCATGGTCATATACTGTGGATACCATGGTCATATACTGCGTATACCATGGTCATATACTGCGTATACCATGGTCATATATTGTGCATACCACGGTCATATACTGTGGATACTATTGTGATATACTGTGGATGCCATGCATGTTCACATCAAAGTTACTTATGATGGATACCAAGGTATGTATGGTGAATCCTATGATCACGTGGTTAATAATGGCTATACACATAGAAATCAGGCAGCCCTTTGGAGAGAATGATAAACCCCAAGGTCATGTAGCTAGGATGCTCACACTCTGTGCATATTTTGGTCATCTGTGTTAAATTCACAATTTATGAATGGAGATCATGGTAAACAAAGATGAAGGCTGTGGTCATAAATTAAATATATCATGGTCTTAGATCACTAATACTGTATGTTTTGCCTATATATGGTTATCTTGATCATGGAGATTTCAGCATAGACGACTAGAGTGGTTACCATGATAACAAAAAAGCTATTATGGCCCTCCTTTTCCTCAATAATCCCTTTCTGTGAAATCAAAAATTTAGTCCGAGGATAAGGAAGCTAAACTAAAATATAGGGAGAGAACATGACGAGATTTCTTTTCCTTTCCGCTCCACAGCCATCTCCGCTGGTGAGATTTTTAAAAAAAGGTTTTATTAAACTTTTATTTTCCAGTGAATGACTTGACCATCCTCTCCTCCAGTCACTACAGAACACCCATCACCTGACACGTCAATACACCGAATAGCGCCTGAGAGAAAAATAAAATCTATCTATTAATACAGACTCACGGTGACAATGATGTTGTAAACATGTGCTTTTTTTCATGTGCTTTTTTTTTTTTTTCATGTGCTTTGTGTTTAAAAACGCTAAGGATCATGGTCGTGGGAGGGGGACAAAATAGTCACACAGAAAATCGATATGAAATGCGTTTTGTGGACCGTAGAAAAGCGATAACGTCACCAAATACAGTGAATATTGTGTATTAAACATCAGTATATCTTATATTTGGAAACCAGATAATTTGAGAGCAACCTTTTCTTAGGGGAGCGAATTTTCTTTAAATTTTTATTGTTGTGGATGATTCTGTCCTCATAAACAAGCTGGACATCCATCATGACATAGGGCAAATCACTAACACCAGTTGGAAACAAAAGAAAAAGAGCGTAATAGATTTGTAAAAATGTGTGTAAATTTGTTGCAAGTATTTAACGATGCTTTTGCTAATGTTTTTACTTAAGAAATGAAACACTTTTTCTTTGTTTTCACACGCTTGTGAAACACCGAGGCGCGTTTGGGTAAATTTGAGAGCAGATCAGTTCAAACACGAGACGTAGTCGAGTGTTTGGATCTGCTCTCGAATTCTTTCAAAAATGCCGAGGTTTTCACAAGCGTGTGAAAACACAGAAAAAGTATTTCATTTCTTTTATAAAATAATTACAGATTCTGATGTTGACAGGCTAATGAAACACGGCTATTTAGCCAATCAGAGCGCGCGTAGTATCAAAATAGACCTTATTCGCTTGGGCGTATTTGTTTTCCCAATACAGGTCATGTGTCATTCCTTTGGGACTTTTTCCTTTGTTTAATGGTAACGCTTGAGAAGATACATTAAATATGGATAAACCTCAAACAAAGAATCGTATTCCCAAGAGGTCTGTATTGGGAAAACATTACGCCCAAGCGAATAAGGTCTATTATTTTATAATTGTGTTTGATGCTTGTTGCTATAGTTTGAGGTTTTATACAGAACTTGTTGGCTGTGTTTACGGTGCTTTTGCTACTGTTAACCCTTGATACCCCTAATATGTAATATACTCTGCAGGACGAAAGGACAAGGTTGCATACGACTTTGAAAAGACAGCCTTCTTTTGTGAATTAGTGCAGTACCTTTATGAGCAGTGATTCTGGTTATTTGCTGCACGTGAAACAGATCCCATATTTGAAGATCACCAGATTCTCCTCCAGCAAGAACCATTTGTCCATCCCACACGGCACATCTGGGGTCAAACACAAAAAACATTGTATCTTCTTAAGAGTTACTGAGAAACAAAGTAGTGAAAAGCCAAGGAAAAGACACGTGATCTGAAATGGGAAACATTCTGATACTAGTAGTTTTTGTATTTCCCCTGTTTAGTTGGTTATTATACGAAGTTGTATACAAGCTTGTCGGGAGATCAAGGAACTCGTAGTATTTGTTCAATGTGGTGGTCTTTTCCAGTTGCTAAGTGGAACTGACCAACAGTGAGACAAAATGAAATATACGTTTGTGCGTATGTGTACGCAGCGACTAACATCAGATTTCATATGACTGCGAAAAGCTCACGGCACGGTCGCTGCCGTAAGCGTACAAACGTGATGTTTTCTAGAATTTTAGAGCGTATGAGTGGCAAACGTGGGGCACTGACTTACAGCACGTATACGGTAAGGTTTGCCGTAACACTGAAATGGCTTCCTATTGTTTTCGTGTAAATCGTCCAATTACAACGCGTATAGTCACAGTTATGGTAAAGTACGTTATAGGTACATTACGGCTACGGACTTGCCGTATCGTTTCACACTCATATGAAATCCGCTCAAATGTGCTTTGCCGTGCCTTGATCGTGTGGTATTCGTGTTCGTAACGCGAGCTTTTCACAGTCATAAGATACAATTATTTATTATATAGACATGAGTGAGATACTGGAAAATAAGCCATTCATAAACATGATACGAAACTACATCCGGGAAC
>JAAAQI020082561.1:0-16814 GCA_011800005.2 Stichodactyla mertensii | reverse complement strand
TTACACTTCTGTGAAGTGCAAGAGTCTTTAGTTGCCTCTTGTTTGTCTCTTACTTTGCAAAATTCCTCGAGAGAGAACAATGTAGCAGCAACATGATTGCAGCGGCCATCGATGCCAGCTGGGCATCCACAGAAGGCTCTTTGCACCAGCCCATTGTTTCTTAGAATAATATAGCACGTATAGGCCGATGTTTTTTTCATTGAAGGCAATACTTGCGACTTGATATAAGTCCTTATGCCATCTGGCTTCGTGCATGATTTTATGGTTATAACATGGCCTGACTTGAAGAAATTATAACCTTTTACTAAAGGTTTGGCGGTTGACAGCTGTCTTTTTGCTTCCATGCAAGCAACCATGTAGGTCCAAACAGCTTTAAACGTTATCAGTGGAAGTCCTTCCAGATTTTCGCTAAACCCTTCAGATGGAAAAGAGGTTTTCACTTCAGGTTCGACCTCTTCGATCACACCAAGTGCTAACTTCTTCCGAGCCAGATGAATACCACCATCTGGATCTCGCAGATGTTTTATCGCCAGTCCAGACTTTGTGTAGTCTTTAACTCTATGGAAAAAGAAAAAGAATCATAAGCTATATACTAGAGTCCTCACAGTGACTAGGATTTAGAAAGCGTTGTAGGAAGGGATTAAGCCTTGTAAACAAACCTTGCGATAAGTTCAGGCTTTTTTCCAGAAGTACAGGCTCCTCTGCAACTCAACCATCTCTTAAGTTGTTGAACATTACATTGCTCTGGAATTTCTCGAGGTAATTTTGCTCCAGGGATGTCATCTTCGCTTAAAGTAACATTTATATTTTTCGCTTTCAGGCTGTTATTACTCAACTCTTCCGCCGTCTTTGTTTTCCTGTCCACCCAAGCAGCATGCCCAGGCCCCGCTCTTCCGACTAGTACCCAGTTCCCTGCTCTTTTCCGTGCCGGGGAATTGATTGTAATATTAAATCTTGTAAATAAATCTCTTTTGCTTTTAATATGGAAACTAAATAAAGTTCTGGATAACTAGCTATACTAATCAGTTTCTGATTTCCAAACAACCACCTTTCAAAGATTCTACTGACCTTACTTTAATATTTTGAAAAACAAGAAGACGGCCACATTAAGCTTCAAACACAGCTTATAATCTTGGATTATCTTAAACTCCTTTGCCATATTGGCCAATGATTCATGGTTTACTCAAAGTCTCTGTTTGCCAAAAAACACGAAGTAGTTTTTGCCGTTTCTAGGCGTTCTACTGACAAACGCAATTACATTCGACTCCGCAAGTTCGGTGAGCTAGACCTCATCGATACCTCATATTGTTTTAGGACTTCGCCACAGGGTGACCAATTCTATATTTGTTCACCAAACGTACCAACTGTCACCAACTGTACCAATGGTAATACATTTGGTGAGGGGGCCCTGTCTTCGTGTCTCATTACGTATCCACACTTTCCCAAAGAATGACCAATTCTATTTTTCCCCAAATGTACCAACTGTCACCAACTGTACCAATGGTAATACATTTGGTGAGGGGGCCCTGTCTTCGTGTCTCATTACGTATCCAGAATGACCAATTCTATTTTTCACCAAATGTACCAACTGTCACCAACTGTACCTATGGTAATACATTTGGTGAGGGGCGCCTTTATTCGTATGCACACTTTTGTAACTGCCACAACGGTTCGACTGATTTATTTCCAACTCAATTTTGTCCAAAACGGTTAAATAACAACTTAAATTCTTGACTTTTTGGGGACAAAATAGGTGAAAACACTGTGGCCTCGTGGCCGCCATGGCAGTACCCGAACTGCGCTAAGTCCTTTTTTTATTGAATATTCTAATTGATTAAATATGAAGACGTGATTCATAACCATGTAATATTAATTACTATACACAGATTAAACAAGTTAATGAGATGCACAAATTTTGAATATTAATTACTTTCACCAACTGTACCGATGGTAAACCAGCTTTTACCATCCGTATCAGTTCGTGTATTTTGGACAACCCTCAAACTTAATAGTTATTCAGCTGCCCTTGCAATGCAATCGACGGTTCTTGGAAACTAGGACAAAAGTGCAAAATTGTAGTGACGTAGTAAATACGTCATACTTAGATAAAGATATATCCTATTGTTTTTAAGTGTACCATACAGTTGACGGACGGCAAAAGCTGGATCATAGAGGTTAAAGTAGTGTCAGGTCAGTGGTGGTCCCAAAACGGGAACACTATTAAATAATTACATTATTGGGAAAATATGGACCACCTCTGAGCTTTGCCAAATCCGTCATACCGAATGGTATAAAAGTAAGTCCAAGGACTGTCCAGCAGTTGAAAAGCTAAAGCAAGAAGCCAGAAGCAATAAAGAATTAAAAAACGAAGAGCACGGTATCTTCATCAAAGCACATGGCTCTTAGCATGGATTTTGAGTCCTTGTCACTTAAGTTCATAGAAAACATTGACCCACTTTTGGTAGGCCGCAATTCGCTCTTGTTTAAACACGGCACAACACAAATTTTCTAACATTTTCTTGGTGATTTCGGCACCGGTTGCGCTTGCAGTTCTTCTAGTGTAATACATCTTTTCTTAGAAGCCATTTTACTACCCTTCAAAATAGTTCAGTTTGGCAAGGCACAAGTTTTGTAAAGACGTTTTGTCGATAAAATGTGCATTTTGTCAGGGGCAAAGTCAAAATATATCAGTAGGAAGTGACAGTCAATCTACTAGCGATTTTTTCTCCCGTGCTTGGTAGCCGCTCTCGGCTTCCTCTACTCTCATTGCTTGTGCCCAGGCCGTAGGACCTGACAAGACCACGAGTAAAATTACAGGCAGTAAAATTACTAACTGAATTAACGTGCTTTACCGTTTTTCTTTTTTTTGGCACAAGCAACCCAGCTAATAAGTTCAGAATAAAAGTTTTTCATTATTACTACTCTTCCCAGTAGGGCGAGATAGTTGTGAATTTGTTACCACCCTCGTGTATCTGTTATGATAGATATCATTGTGATTCAAATCAATCACGTGATCTCCATGCTGTACCACGAGGCATACCTACTGCCTCCTGCCATTTCGACCCTTACGTACTACAGGTATCAGGTATCCCAGGCAGTCTTGCTAACAGGGTCTAGTTATTGATGCTTTTACAGGAATTACTTAGAACACGCATGATTATTTTTTCGCTCCAGCTTTGCCAGTTTACAGGGTCGTCAAAGATGCAAGAGGCGAGTGGTTACTACCACTACACCACCCAATAGTACCCACTCTCTCAAACCCACCCATTCTCTACAGTACCAAACTCAACACAGCAGCAGAAGCCCCCAGGGCACGAATTCACCCTGGTCACAGGGTCTAGTCAAAGATAAATAAATGTGACATAACAAGGCACAAAACGTACACTGCTGATGTATTCTTGGTTGTCAACCATTAATGGCGGCTTCAAACTCAATTCAATGGCGTCTAAAATTATACACATCAGCCAAAATTTCCGATATTATAGCAAGGGACTCATAAAAGTGTAGATGAAGATCAAAAGAACACGCCTAGATGGAGATTTTGGGAGTGAATCTTCTTAAACACTAAAAGAGCATTCATTTTCTTCCAAGTATATTAAAGCAATCTTCAAAACAGCTTCGCCTAGCAAAAACCCGCCACGTGACTGAGGTCGCTTGCATAATTATTACGTCATAGCTATGCAAAATTATTACGTCATCAACCGGAAACTAAGTATTTCAAGTAAATTTCCACTACAGGGCGAAAATCAAATCGAGTATAAGAATTATTCGAAGATTCTTCTTGAATTTTTTCTGCAAGCAGGAATTTCTTAAGTTCACCATAAAGGAACAATTCCCAAGGGAATGTCACGTGCTCTGAAATAGGCAATTTGCATACGAAGCTAAATAGATCCATTGTGGAAAACATTTCAAGGTTTATTTTAGAGGGGACTTCTGTGCATTTAAAAACGGATTGCATACAGCAATCTAAAGGGGTGAGTAGGACATTTGCTTTATTGCGTCATTAACCTCTACTACCAGAATCCCTTGCACACTTTCTTTTGTTGAGTTGATTAGCACCAATTGTCTTACTATTCTCATGAGGAAATACAATTTTGAATATGAAAGAAAATTCGCGAAGTAGAGGTGAAATGACGCCATCATGCAAACGTCCTGTTCCATGCTTTTTGCGCCAAAGCGATCAAGCACTTGAGAACAATTGTGCTGATGCAAAACCCGACGTTTGGAATCTAGGTTAATGTTTCTTAGCAGCTTCTTAGCACGGCCTTTGGTGGACCAACTTCCATGTATAACTCCGAAAGAACTAAGGCAACACACTTGCTGGCTTTACTAGGAAGAGCACGTAGCCAAATATAGCTACTGAAAACATCTTGTATGGTCAGTATATATTTAAACATTTTGCCATTGACTTGAACTGGCTGTTTGCTCATGTCGACGATGTCTATCTGATGACGGACCTTCAAAAAAGAAATTAGTTTTCCATCAAAAGTGGCTGGCTGACACTACTAAATCGTCTTTTACCTATATTTTTATATAACACTTTTCGTTCAAACTAAAATTTATCAGATTCAAGGGGAAGAAAAAAGATATATAATGATGATGATAATGATAACAGCACGAGAACGTCTTTGTAACAAGCATTTGCGGGAGTCCATTCATGAGCTCCCAGTATTTCTTGGGTTTCCTGTGGTGAAGATGCGTAGGGGCGAATTCGCCGTGAAAGTCGTTTAAATCTAACAGCAGCCGTGTTTATATAGGTAGGCATCTCAGGTGCCAATATTTCAGCATTTAGATGGCAAAATAAATAAATGCCGTGATTACAATTAGAAACTTCATTGATCACTGCAATTTACCTGAACGCCACTTGCACGAACTGGGCGGCTAATTGCTTTATTGTTAAACTTGGCATTCACCATTTGATTGATGTTGCTTTTTGACAGAATTCTTTGGACTCGTGGTTCACTGACCCCTTCATAGCGACTGAGTAGTCGTTGTTTACGTTTTCTTGATCCAACACCTTTGCAATGTAGAAATTCTTTTTCGACCACTTTATCAAATTCAGATAACTTTATGACCTCTTTACCTTGGTAACACTACACTTTCTTTCCATTAACCGTCATAACTCTAAAGTGCTTCTTGTTTCGCCAAGATCGAATACAGGCAGATTTTTGAGCCCTGGTTCTTTCAATAACTGGAATATTGAATGTTCCTTCGCACAGTCTGAAAATAGTGTCTTATGAAATATCATCTAAAGGCCTCGTTTGGCGTTTCTTCTTGTTACTAGCTGCTGAGCTTAAGTCATAGTTGACTAAAGAAAGCAAAAGCAGAACGAAAATAGTTTTTGCCATGTTGAATAACCAGCCTTGATTTCTTTGACTGAAAACACATGGATAGAGCAAAGCATAAACGTCGTCTAGACTATACATGTCTAGACAGGAAGTCTAGACATGTATAGTATAGACAATACTCGGCTTGGATAAGGGTAAGACAAGGCACCGTCAACACTATAAATATCGAAGGTGTTTTCCGCCAAAATGTTGATCCGTATTTTAATCATGTGATATTCTGTTTCTTTACTGTCTTTATCTTTTTGCTAAATGCGTTTTTTGACTTTGAACGAATTCTATTTAACACAATTATTCACTTCCGATAAACTCCCTTCGTTAGAATTCCATAGAATATTTCTTTTATTCTGTCATTTTTACCAACGATTCTCGAAAGTTACATGTTTGAGCTATCCACTGCGCCCTAAATATAATGATAATATACAAATTTGGTACTACCTAATAGAGAAGCTCCCAGTCTATTTTTTTTCACTTGTCTTTGTATGTAGCTTTTCTTCGGTGAGGTTCCTTCGTCTTTCTCTTCCTCCTTTACGCTTCCTTAGCTTTTCTTCTTCAGTCAAAACCCTTTTAGTTTTTCTCGTTTTGACCTCATTTTCCTCACAGTTAACTCCAGTTGACATCTCAAATAAATGTATTTTATTGATTTATAATATTTTGTTGCTGTTAGAATGTTGTTTGGTTTAAAAAAACGTGAAACACAATTCTATTACTATACTACTACATTCTTACTATATGAAACCTTCACTAACTTTAGCGCATTTTGATGTATAATACTTGTAGGTTCGTGAAGATTGGCTAGTCTTGGTAAATGCTTTTAGGTATACTTCACTGATCTTTTTGCTGCAGATCGTAACCGGGATAGTTGGTCATGATAGAGAAGATGTTTCAAGTTTGTGAGGATTAAATTTGTGCGTGTAACGTTAAATAGGTAGTTATTACATTAATGGTTACAATGTTATTACATTAGTGGCTGTTTTTTAAATTACATTAAAGGTTAAAAAGTTATTACATTAGTGGTTATTTTTTTTATTACATTAGTAGTTGATATTTATTATATTAATGGTTAGTATTACATTAGTGGTTGGTATTTATTGCATTAGTGGTTGATATTACATTAGGGGTTGATTATTACATTAGTGGGTGATACAACCTACACTACAACGTTAGCCTGACGATTCTTGAAATGTTTCTGATGCGCATGACTCTTTGACGGTTGGACACAGGTAACCCATTGGGAAAACCGAATTATTTATTTGTGTGCCTCTCGTCATTTCGCTTACTAATGATTACAGTTTAACAATATAACTTTTAATTTTAACTTTTTGAAAAACCTGGGGAACGGGGGTGCTCCTGCGCCCCCCTGAGCAGTACACTACTGAGTCTGCCTACGTTGCTTGCAATTACGATTACGACGCTGGTATGAACAAGGCTTAAGGGCCGACAGAATCAAAAATAGAGGCGAAGTTGTCTAGCAATGTCTTTTCATCTCGCAAATTCCGTACCACTGTACTGTAATAGGAATATTATTTGACTTTCCGTGCACTTTTCTTCAGATTAAGAACACAAACACAGCTTAACTGGCTTGATACTAAATTATAAAGCCCGCTGCAGTCATGCTTGTCCAATACTCTGACAAATTTATGCAAAGCATTGTATTCTATTCTATTGTATTGCGTCGTTCTCAATTGTATTGTATTGTTAATCTATTGTTATGTGGATATAATACAATACAATGCTATGCATAAATTTGTCAGAGTATTGGACAACCCTCGCTGCAGTACCATCAAGGTTTCCGCGGACTGTTAGCTGAAAATCAGAGAGTTTTGACCCAGAGATATCTTGTAGAGAAATTTTGATTTAATTGTCTGTCGTAATCGCAGTTTTTTAATTTATTTTACATGAAATCTAGGCCCTTAGTCCTCGTTTTCATTTTTATGTCGTACACCTTTTGCTGTTCATTACCAGAAAATATACTTTCATTTATGCCAAAAGTTATATCAATAACGTAAATAAGCAAGGTCCGGGTAGAGCTCTATCAGTAGAGAATGAATTTTTCTTGTTTTATGTCGCTATAAAGTTGGTCTTTTGGAGGAGGATCTTGCTGACAGATTTGGTATTAGTCAAAGTATTGTGAGTCGAGTTATTATAGCATGGACAAAATTTATGTACTTTAGATTCCAGGAGTTAAATATTTTCCTAGCCATGGAGATAATTGAACTCCACAAGCCAGAATGTTTTAAGGACAAGTAATGTGGCGTTTAATCGTTTTCACAATAGAGACTAACTGAGGCTTCGACGTTTCAACTCATTCTTATCGATATACAGAACGGTACGCACTAAACGAACGGTTGCTAACAAAGTAATAAAAAATAATAAATTAAACTTAAAATATAGATTAAATACAATTGGACAGAAAAGATATGAGAAGAAGAAATACTTACAAAAAAACGTTGTGACTTCAGTAAGAACACATCTACTACGACTAAAGCTAAGGATAATTATTCGATATATACTGGACACGAAACAAAAGGGAGCAAAAAATACAAAGAAACGGAATAAAAATTAACTTAACTTAACTTCACGGTACACTAATTCTATTGTGCAGTAACAACAAGTACAAGGGAACAACAGTAATTATTGATGCAACAGAGGTCTACATAGAAACACCGAGTAACCCTGAAGCTCAGCAGCTTACTTTCTCAAGTTATAAAAACAGCAATACTTTAAAGGCTCTTATTGGTATCACCCCTAGTGGCAGTATTTGCTTTGTGTCTCAACTGTTTGGAGGCTCAATATCTGATAAAGAAATTACACTGAAATCTCATTTTATGGATAAGCTTAAGAGGGGAGGATGAAGTAATGGGTGACCGAGGGTTTAACATCCAGGAACTGCTTGCACACAAAGGGGTTAAAGTAAATTTACCACCCTATATGAATGAATCAGGACAGTTTACAGAGCAAGAAATGCTGAATACCAGACGGATTGCATCACTGCGTATACATGTGGAAAGGGCCATTGAACGCATCAAAAACTACCACATATTGGATTTTATTCCTATAACTGTCTGTAAGAATGGCCTTATTGATATGATTTTCTTTAATTGTGCAATGTTTACAAATTTTCTGCCGCCTCTTGTAAAGTAAAAGCAAACACAACTTATTTTTATGCAAAGTAGTGTGCTCACACTTATGTTCATGAAATAAAAGTTGGTATTTAGTACCTATTAGTCACTATCACTCAACCAGGACATTCATTACACAAATAATAAAGTGGTCTCTTGTGTATATGTCTTTTGTGTAATAAATGTTTGGGTGGAGTGATAGTAAGTAATAGATACTAAATAACTGTTAGGCACAAATAAATTTGATCTTATTTCATGGACATAGTGTGATTTCTTTATTTATCTACTTCCAAAAACAAAAGGTTTGTTTGTGCAAATTCATACTTTACCTTTTCATTTATCATAGTTTATGATTCCCTTAAGACTTTTCCAAGTCTTGGAATACCTAAGGCAATGTGTGGATATGCAAGTTCAACAGCAATATACTTGTCATAGAAACTCTCCAGCCTTGGTACAATATTGGTTGAGAAATGGGGACTGAGTTTGATTCCCAGAATAATCATTTCATTTAAGTCTGACAATACAAGGTCAGCCCACTGTAAGCCAACACAAAACAGCTGCTGCTGGACTTGGAAGTACTATGGATGATTGGAATTCATGGTAAGACCATTCTCAGTTTGCTTGCATATTCCTCTTTTGCATACTGCTTCTCCAAGAGTGGTGTTTTGACCAGGTGGTGTTTTTTACTTCAATTAAACATTTGTCTTGAACAATGCCATCTGGTGTTGCACCTAGAAAAGGATGAGTACCAGATACAACAAATCCCATTCTAATAACTTTGCATTGTAGTTCCCTCTCATATATTTGCATGATTATAAATTCATCTTTCAGGCCTTGCTTCATCTGTGTACTTTGAAAATTGTTATTACAATGAAGTATTTCTCTGATAGCCTTAGTGGGACTTGTTTTTGGTTTTAGAAGGGCTCTTTTACATTTTGATGCTGTTATTTGAACCCGTCTGTGTTCAAACCATTCTTGACTCCCACTTTGTTTTTTTGTTGACAAGTTTATTTGTTCTCGTTCTTTTTCATCAACAAACAGGTTCTTCTTTGCCTTTGAATGAATATCATCCAATGACATAGGCTGTTCTTTAACAGGGGAAATCATTTGCTTTTTGGGGTAGAGTGCTTCTCTTGATAAAATGTTATTGAATCCATAGTTGATATTTGATTTCTTGATTTCTAGAGGCAGATCCTGGTTAGCTTTCTCTGTGCTGGTTTCCCTGTGTGCAAGGGGTCTGGGATCATAAAGAGTTTTCTCAACTTATTCTTTGTTTTTCCCATAAACGTTTTACTAAAATCAATGTCATATACTGATAGTGGTTCTAACTTCCTTTTTCGAGGCTGGTTCCACGTTTGTAATCTATCAGTACAGGTAAGGAACTCATTACTGTGCCCAACCCTAATAAACTCTTCAAGTGCGAAACATGATACTGACAAATGTTTACAAGAAGCAAGTGGGGGTCTACCAGCTGGACAGGGATTACAATTTGCAAATGTTATACCACCGCATGTGTTCAAGGTCATTTGGATCTTGTATTTAATAGATTTCATTTCAGGTAAACAGTTACATTGAATATAAATTTGGCTCCCTTCCTTTGCTATTTAAATATTTTGTACATAACCATGCTTGAAAAGGGCGTAAGCTTTGGTGTTTAAACTTTTGTAATCTTTGTTACAGTCATTATCAGTAGTGCGCCGAGTAATAAAGTAGTTCATCATGTTTCCGATTGTGAACGAAGGCAATTGTTCTTTATATCTTTTAATATCTGACCAAGTAGCTGTTCCCGGGAAATCTTGGCGGGAATTATTAGTAATTGCAACATCAGGTGTATCTGCAACTTTGGTGTTCGAATCTTCTGAAGTGCTGCCACTTCTCAACAAAATTGTTCTCCCAACCATTTTTTATGTAGCTTATCACCCTAAGGGGTAAAAAAATATTTTCATCGTGGTCTAAACTATCGAACTCGAAAGCCACTAAAATTCACCTTTGAGTGAGTTCGCGTTTATTACCATCAGTAGATGCACTGCCATTTTTAGCCGTTCCAACTCGATAAGATAACCATGATCTCAACACAGGTTTAGTAATGTTTCGAGAGCAGGCCCCCATTTAAAATTTGAAGCCTCTCTTCGTCCGAGAAAAACGCGTCTTTTGGCTTCGAATCCATACTTCCTTCCTGTTTGTTTACTTCATTAAACAACTCGTCGGCTCTATAGCCTCGTTCTCGTGCATTGACCGCTGAACTGCAGGCTCAGCCGTAATAACAGCTATTTAGGAACTCGGACCCAGGCTCTCTCGACTTGAAATCCGGCAATACATACATCTTTAGACCCTCCTCCATCCTCTATCACTTGGGGGTGGTGAATTCTTAATTTCGCTATAAATTATCGGAAAGTTAAATATTTTTTATTTCTTTTTATCGCTCTGCAAAAGTAATATAGCTTTACTATTTTTT
Organism: Stichodactyla mertensii; assembly: GCA_011800005.2. NCBI lineage: Eukaryota > Metazoa > Cnidaria > Anthozoa > Actiniaria > Stichodactylidae > Stichodactyla > Stichodactyla mertensii. The sequence continues at coordinate 5,892 of JAAAQI020082561.1, read as the reverse complement.
TCTCACTTTCTCCAAGGCAGAATGAAGATAACATGATTTAACTGTAACTCGTACTTAGTTCGTTATTGACACCATTATACCCTGATGATGGGCCTTTAAGCCCGAAAGTTCCGAAAAATAAATTGTTTTTTTTTTTGGTTGAAGAAACTGTATGTACTGTACACTTTTAATGTTTGGTGTTCATACTTAACATACCAATACTACTTGTCATAGATAAACCTTTCCAGGACTCCCGCCGTCCTTGGAAGATGCAGTACTATCAAAAGGGGGAGATGTGCGAATTGATGACGTATGCGTCTTGGACTCATTAACATATTAGCACGTGGAGAACCAGTTCGAAAGAGAGAGAGAAAGAACGTAGAGAAAGTGTTTACATCGAGTAATCTGGTAATCATAAGGAAATCGTTCACTAGTCAAACATAAGGAAACCCATTGCTCATCGTTATATTGTGGATTGTATTTACCAAAATTTTTGCTCACGACAGATTCTGTACGATATTGTTGGAGAAAAATTTATTTAATTTCGGCTGTCTGTTTTTTTCAGAAATATTTCTTCGTTTTCACGTTACGTCATCTGGTGGACTTTAACAAAAGTCCTTTTGTTTGTCCACCAGTAATGGTCGCCATTTCCTTTGTCTTTTGATCCTCTTGGAAATGGTTGAAAACCATCAATATGTATTGATGATTCCGATGATGAAATTTCCAAAGATGATGATTGCATTAGAGCAAATATAACAGTAACTCTGACCTTAGGTGTGTTTTGCCCGCTAAACGTTTGGTATATAATCCAGATTTGTATGTCAATTTTAAAAAATTACTTAAGGTCTTAAGACTGTATAACTTTCACTTTTTTACCCCCTCTCAAACTTTAACAGTCGATTATCTATATCATTATTTGTCGATTGGCCGAACTTTACTTGTTTTGGAGCAATATTTACGCTACACATCAAAGTGATCACTTCGTGTGTAATGACAGAATATTTGTCTGGTTTTCAGTCCTTTCCGGTTCGTGTTGTATTACAATTGTTAGAAACATCATTTCAGCCTTTGTAACTTCAATAAACACTCTTCAATCCTAAAATATTGTATCTTACTTCTATTTAGATATAAAATTTACAAAAAAAAGGGGGTTCGTCTTACACGATTCACATGTCATTAACTTTATTTTAATTTCATTATATTTCGTTTTTTATTTCATATATTCCGTGCTCACGTGGTCACGCTTATCGTCACGCGTTGCACCATTTATATTGATCAGTTGTGGAAAGAAGCCAGACCTTTTCTAACATTTTTTCTTGATCCAATATCATAATACAAATTGTTATCTTCTCTTGCGTCTTTGCCTCTAACTTGCACTCGAAAATTGGGTAGCTGGACTTTAATGAGGGAGATCTGATGATGCGAACTATCTTACCCACATGCATACTTTTTGGTCCTTCCCAGATTGCGATTATATCTCCTAAATAGACGCTGGAAGCCACGCGCTTTGGACTAATTATACTTAAAGCTCTCTCGTAGAAGTCATTTCGCGAAGATTCCATCCAACGTGCTAAGCGTGACGAACTGGGCCGGTAAATTTTCCCCTCTTGAAGTGAAAGAAACTCAGCGATATGAAAGTACTGTCCTTCATAATTAACGTAGTTGGGTCTTTTTGAGTATTCGATTCGATTCTCAGCACTTCTGTCGCCCCCCGAGTTTTGCAATTGTAAACGTTGTGGGAGCGTTTGTGGCAACAGGTTGTTTTCTTCTTGGAGTGCGTGGGTATCCGTTTTTAGAGCGGTTAAGTGGTGGCGAAAGTACTCTTTCACATTTGTGTGGTGCGGACATATAAATAAAAATTCTCTCCGTTCAGTGTCCGTCTTGAATTTCAAAGACAAACATTGTTCGTGGTACCACTTGTCGCAAGAAGGAAAGTCACATCCAATCCATTTAGTATTTTTAGGGGCCTTAAAATTGACATCCTTGTATTTACATTCAGAAGAATAGAGTGCGCATTGCGTAGGGCTGTCTTCGTCATCGCTGTCGTCATCAGTTTCTTCTGCTTGTTCTGAGGTTTCTAATTCAGTAAACAAACCTTTAGCAGCAAGGTCAACGAATGGTCCCGTGTTAGTGTCCTCTTCAAACTGTTCTAAAAGTATTCCATTTTCAAGGTCCATCAATTCGTCGTATGAAATGACATCGGTTTCATCTGGTTCAGAAGAATGTAACACAGCATATGTGCCAAACGCTGAAGATGGATTCAAGACTATAATGTCCCCATCTTCCTGTTTTAGAATATTACCTTTGACAAGCGCAGGTAACATACCAAGCAACTCAACCGTTTTTAAAACTTCCTTCTCGGCCAGTGACATTCCTGCTTTAATGGTGGAATTAATATCGCCTGGCCACTTGACGTCTTGCACATCGCTACTGTGAGATGGACTCTTACCCAGATTTTTCAGTTCTTCAAGCTTTTGTATTCTGCCACTGAGATCTATCATATCAAGCATATTCAAGTTTGATTTGCCTCTACAAAACCCACGAAGCTTAGAAAAAAGGTCTTTGCAGCTATTAGAACCAAAAGTCCAGGGCTGATAAGGCTGGTCAGGCATGTAAAGAGAGAAAATTTTTATTGATAAGATTAAAGAGTGTACTGACAATATCGTGTCAGCAAAGGTTTGTGATGAAACAAAGTGAATATCAGTGCTGTGTCCTGTTATTTCCAGCCATGCCTTCCAGTGCCGTAAGAAGGAAACGGGCATCCAAGTCAGTTTTACACGCTCTTGAACACTTAGGTCTTTTTCGGTAAAAGCACGTAAGATACTCTCTCCCATTTCCAAGTAAGTTCGTGTTGAGACCGTTGTCGTTTCGTCCCACAACTTCATACACACGCGAACTTGTTTCTTTAGTACTCTAAGAGTGGCATCCACATTTTGCTTATCTTTGACGAAAATGTCACTTTTCCAGAGCCCTGAGCGCATACGATCATTTTCGTACGTTTTCATAAGGTGCTCTATTTGTACAATGTTATTTCCAAGGAGGAGTAAGCGCTTTACGTTCAAAATTTGATTGCCCCATTTTTTAATGAGATGCCTCCAATCCGAAAAACATCAAAGTAGGGATTGGCTTGTGGACATCTATATCACGTCCTCTATCACAGCATTAAATTCGAAGAAGTCATGGTCAACACTAACAGTAGCAATATTGTCTAAGTCGTTATTTCTTGCGGCGAACCTGTCAAAATAGTATTTTCGTACTTTGGAGTCGCCACCAGCGCCCAAACCGATTATTTGGAGATCTTTTCGCCCGGCCCACACAATAACTTGATTAATCCAGTGTCTGACTAAAGCATGGTCTTGGCCTTTGTACACTGGAGAGACAGCAAGGATGAAAGCTGGTACATGATCCCTTAATGGTGTTAACACGAACGCGTTCGCCTGCTTTGCTTTTTCGTTCTCTTCATCATTTACGATGTTAATTATGTCTTGGGCGTTGTAAACCATTATTTCATCTTCCGTCACTAATCCTATAATTCGGTTGCCTTTCACTTGCAAAGTAGGAGTAATTGCAGTGGCATCCACTGCCAGAATAAAAGGCCCAGTGTATCCAATTTTTTGATAAGATGAAGTGGCTAGTTCGAAGATGTGTTCCTTCAATTTTATTGGTATGGAATAGGTGGCTCTGGCTGAGCGGTACATCGTTTGAATGCTTGGACCTTTTATCTTCTCTCTTACAATGTTGGCTAGGGCAGGACCTCCGTAGTCTAATATTATGGCAAACAATGACTTTGTGTCGTCATTCCAGCGTTTCACTTACCTTTCTTGATTTAATAGGAGATTCTTAACAATTGATGCAAAGACGCCGCAGATTTTCTAGCAATGCTGCCAATTTAATTGCAATGTCGGATGCATGATGATTTATTTTCCCGTTACCGATTAAGGTCCTAAGATTATCAATTTCTTGTTTCCTTGTTTCTTAACTGCGTTCGAAACTCAATTTCTTCTCGCAAACTTCGTGGATTGTAATGCGCTCCATCCAGTCTTGTAACAGTGACTGTATCGCAGTCGTGCTTAATGCCTCATTAACTGAAGTTCTTGCTATAATCATAAGTTTCCTGCAATTGTCTATGCACTTGTTTTGAAGTTCCCCTAAGCCTTATCTTATTCCAGCGAGGACATTTGATAACTGATTTAAAGACGATGTAGTTGATGCGATTACAACTTTACGGACAGATTTCATGGTCGCTATATCTCTCGATGCAAAAAATGATGCATTGTCTCTCACTATTTGTTCTATTGGTATGCTTGCGGGCACTGTTCGCTTTTCAATTTTTCCCGTTTCGTTGAGGATGGTCCACAGGATTGTGCTATGGCGTCTCCCAACTTTGAACCAAGTTGCTTTTTAACTTTCTTTTCTGTTTCTACTATGAGCTGAAAAGACCCAAAAAGGGTGTTAAAACCAATGCAGTATTTCAGTTCAGGTGAAGTTCTCATAAGTATACTTACGGCACAGTTCTTTTCCTTTTCCAAGTGAGAAAAGAGCATAGTAGTCGTGGATGCTTCCAACCTCGCGGTCGATGAGACGGGTCTTTGCTCTTTAGGGGGACAAACAATTGTTGTTTCTGGTGATTTCTTGCCAAAAAATGCCATCATTGTTTTTGAACCTATGAGTTTCAAACACATTGCTAAGTGAAGACACTGAAAATGTGGAAAACGCCGTCACACGATATGCGGGACTTTGACTATCGCGGGATAACATATAAAAAGCAGCGCGATAGCAGGATTTATCATTCATAAGTGGAAGGCGATGATGGCATAATATAGGCAAAACTGCAATAATATCTTTTCAAGGTGGACAGGATAACTGGATTACGTACAGTCCTCTTTTATATTCAAAGATCGACTTCCATTATAATTGGTTACTTATCAGCGGATGAAAATAATTGATAAATCTTTTTTAGCATGCTATAAATATTGATTATGATCTGAGCTTGTTTGTCTAGCAATTTCAATAAACAATACGAGTCTTTTATGTCTTTAGTCTATTGAATTCCTGTTTTCAAGGATACAGCAGATTCAGGTTGAGTGTTCACAGCGCTTATCAGAATTCTTCGCTGTGAGCCAGACTTTATGGTTAACAAATAGATATGAGTCTTTCAATAGAAATATTTAACCATCTTTTTATGCTAGATCTTCAGGGGTATGGAAATGACTAAGAATTACTCGCTTGCGATCGGAATGAAATCGATGCTATCATAAGTTTGATTGACGCTGGCTTGCAATATGATGACAAGGAGGTTGCCTGCAGTACCATAAAATTTTAATGAGATAAAGAATAACTAATTAATTTGTTTCCTGTTTAAGCTTTTGTCTACTTTTTTTTTTTGTGAACTGATATTTCCGGTTGTTTAATTATAAAGCATCCAGGTCATAGACTTGCTACCCGTGTCCTGACTATCGTCTTCTACGTTACCCTTATTTTCTACCTTTCTACTATCACGCTTCGCACAATGGCTTCACAGAACTCACAAGATACAAAGGTAAGCGTATTTTCTAATTCATAAAGTTGCCGGTTTGCATTTTCCACGGTAAAAATGAAATAATAACTATTGTCTTTCTTTTTTACGAACTTTAGCTCACCCAATTTAAAGTTGAAATCCCATCAGAGAAAACTGAAGAATTTCACCGGGTTTTAACAGAAGTCAACGGAAGAGTAATAACGAGTGAGTCTGGTTTTATTCTGTTTGCGGTCTTTTTGCAAAACTGGCACAAATGTCCGAACAAACAATTTTTTTTTTTAGACAAAAAGAAAGGAGTTTATTACAAAAAATATATATATATATTACAATAAGAAAAGAAGTGAATCACCACCGTCCTGCAAATAGTTAGAACTAATCGAGGCAGGACAGTGGTT
>JAAAQI020082450.1:0-11596 GCA_011800005.2 Stichodactyla mertensii | reverse complement strand
CATTTGAATTTCTACTTGCAGAACAAGCTCTCTGATTGGTAGAATTTTTGAAATCCACCATTTGAATTTCTACTTGCAGAACAAGCTCTCTGATTGGTAGAATTTTTGAAATCCACCATTTGAATTTCTACTTGCCGAACAAGTTCTCTGATTGGTAGAATTTTTGAAATCCACCATTTGAATTTCTACTTCCAGAACAAGCTCTAACAGACTTCTTTCCCAGTTTTTTTGTTTGTTTGTTTGTTTGTTTGTTTTTGTTTTTTGTTTTTTGTTTTTGAAGCAAGAAATGAGTGACAGAATTAATTTTACCCCTAGGTTCCTGAGGATGGTCTCCAGACCAAAGTCCACAAATCAAAGCTATTAAAGGGTGTATCACGTAATTGCAGTTCTTTCTGAAACGCGTGGCATTGCAAACCAGGTAAAAGGTTCACCGCGTAACAGGGCTTTTCCATCCTCTTCAGGCTACTGCAAGTATAATTTTAAATGTTTTATGACTATAATTTGAATTCTTCTGACAATCTTTCACACTCAAAGAATTAACCATAAAGCAGCAATTAAATCGGTATTGCTATAAGAAACAGATAGTATGATTGTGAGCAGTGTTTTCTAGAATGCTGACGTGCCTTGCTGTGCCTTGACCGTGTCTTGACCGTGTCACGAAATTTGCTCTAAGGTGTGTCTCATGCTCATGCACAGGGGAGGGAGGAACGCATAAATTTGTCAGTAAATTTGTTCTAAAATGACTGAGGCCTCAGGGAGGGATCAGATAACTTTAAATATCCACTTTGTTTAAGCAGGGTAACTAGAGTTACAGTGACGTAATTTTCATCTAGGCCCTGAGATCGAATTAGGATTTGGAAGTTGATTTTTGCGGAGGGAGAAAAACCGGAGAACCCGTAGAAAAACCCTCGAAGCACAGGAGAGAACCCGAACAAACAACTTTACTCATATACGACACTGAGCCCGGCGAGACTCGACTTGAACCCGAGTCGCATCGATGAGAGGCGACGCATTAGCAGCGCACGCCACCCGTGCTTCCCTAAACCAACTTTTATGGTTCACATCAAAAAACCCCCCCCCCCCCCCCCCACCCAAGTTGATAAACAATGGCCAATCCTTAAATGTGAAACTGAAAATACTTCTGTTCTTTATTCTCTACGATCGAAGAAAACGAAAAATAAAACATCCCCTTGGATGTGCTATCACATCTAGGGTAGCTCTTTTCCTCCCATTCCTCTCTGCTGTGACGTAATAATATAGAATGTTTGATTTCTGGTGTTCTGGGATGCCCAGGACATGAAAAAAGTGAGCAACAAGTGGCTTAGACATGATATAAATGTTTTTGATGTCAAAAGTCATTTTCATCATTTTCATCATCATTCCTCGTGTTGATACCTCGTGTTCGTTCTTTACATTACGCGAAGCAGCTCTTTCCCGCGTAGAGCATTTTGTCTTGTGAGTGGTGGTATTGATTCAGGCCGACTGTCTCGTAGATTTTTGGTTGCGGTGTCAGTTGATCCTTGATTTAATTGTGCAGGAGATATCTGGAGTGCATATTCTGTTCCCCGATATCTGGCATAAGACACACAAGTTCATCCTCATGAAATTGAACTCTAGGTTCCCAAAAGAAGAATTATATTAGCATTTATAAATCACTGACGCTTTCCCTGAATGTATGAGCGTTAGGTAATCGATTTATTTTGGCCGCTTCGGAGTTGCGCAGGAAACTGGTAACTAATAAACCGCGCGTTGCATTCTGGGACTGTTTTGCAGGAGGCCTTAAAGTCCAGCGTTAACTTATCGCTCGTAATCGTTCCAACATGGTAAAATATTATTGTTGTGTTTCTAACTGCTCTAATAGTTAGCGAAACTCTCCCAGTTTGAAATTCCATACTCTTCCAAAGGAAGACCCGCTGACCAAAAAGCCGGACAGAATTCGGGAACCAGTTTGTAATAAATATATCTCTGATAGTCTCTAACCCAAAATGATAGACTATGTTGATATATGGAGAATATTACACGGCGCCGCGAAGATATGAAATTCATCTTCAAAATCGACAATGTTTTACGAGTGAGCACAGCGAACGAGTGAAGTATTGTTTTCATCACGAGAAAATAGCACCCACATCTTCAAGACACTGTGTAATTTTCTTTTTATCATATAACACAGAAAAGCTGTCTTAGCTTTCGATAATCACGACAACACGCCCTCCTTTGAAACTCTCCAAAACTCACTGCTAGTCAGATCCACTTTTTGGTGATTCTGTTTGTTTTTCCATCTCTCTTCTTAACTTATTTAAAAGCAAATAATTGCATGGCTTTAGATCATAGGAAGTTTTCTATTTCATCTTTGACTTTCTCTTCTTCTTCTTCTTCTCTGTTTTTTTTTTTTTTTTTGGCTTATTTTATAAACGACAAGAAAGTGGGGTCCCTGTGGTGCTCTCGTGTGAGTAACCTGGGTCGGTAGTTGATTCCGACATTACGTCATCTCTACCGTCACGTGACTAGATTCGAAAGACGTTGGAGTTTGAAGAAATTGTTGCATTCATTTTTCTGCTTTCTTGATTAAGCCATTTTGACAGCCAAAAAATACCTCTTAAACACCACACCGAAACCCAAAACCCCTCGAAAATGGTCGTCAGTGGTTCGGAGTGTGTCAAACCAGGGATTTCTCGAGCAAAACAGCTTGCAGAGAGCGATGACATTGCGAGTAGTTTGATCGTAGATACCGTTCTTGGATTTACAACCCACAAAATGGCTGCCAGATTTCGACCTGTAAAGATCGATCCAAACATCGTTAAGCGAGCTTTACTGAGATTAAAGCGAGATGGAGACTCTGAGAGGGCTTATAACGATGTGGTCGACAACACTGGAGATTGGAAAATGTTTTATTTTCTGAATAAATCTCGAAGTCAAGTCGCTGCTTTCAAAGAACATGTGAGTACCTGTTTTGACAAGACGCTTTTAGCCTTAAAATTTTAATAAGATTTTACTTCTCTTAGATTCTACTCTATAACCTCCTGTGCTCTATCCTTCTTGTCTGCTTTTTATTTCTTTACATGCCGGTCTTTTTATCCAGTGGAAAAACTTTTACTTTCGAATTCGATTTTGTAAGCGATTCCAACTCATTCTGAGAAGTTAAGTGAGCTTAATTCTAATATAATATATATATATTTGAAATTGTTACGAAAATTTTTTCAGGTGGAACTATCTTTTATCTTTGCTTGTGGTTGATGCAATTTTAATAGTGAGCACAAAACGAGGAATTAAAGAAAATATTCTTGTCCACTGGTTTAAATTTAGTTTGTAGGCGGTTCCGTCATGGCTCGTAAAGGAAGTGAAAATCTCTTCCGGTTTAGATAAAAATTTCGCTTCCTGTTTGCCATCTTTAGAATTTTAACATGATTATTCGCGTTTATTTGTATCAGAGGCTTAGAAAAAATTGAAAAAATTGGCTATAAAAGGGGGGATCATAGAAAAAATATATGTTGGAGGTGGGTCACACAAGACATGGGCAAAATGAGGGGGCAAGTGAAAATGTTATGGAATAAAAGGGGGCTACACAAAATTTTAAGGAAAAATTCCAAAAACCACCAGAATGAATTCCAAAATGAACGGCCCCTTACATATAGTCAATAAATTGTTTACTATGTTAGGTTCATGCAATGAATCAGATTTTTTCATTTTGCATTGGACTAGCATGCCATATACTAAATACTTAAATTGAATTGTACATTTATTAAAAGCTGTCTTGATAATGGATTATCCATGTCTTTCAGATGTTGAGGTACATTGGAATATTCCATGCTGAAGCTGGTTTTCAGATCGTACCATGTAACAGATACTCCAAAGAACAAAATGGGGCTAAAGTTATTGCAACAAACCACTGGTAAACACCTTTTTTTAAACACTTTGAACAAATAGAACACTATTGTGTTCTATTTGTATTTATCCCACACTATAGAAAATGTAACCAATCAGACTGACCACTTTCCATACATCGGTTCACTGGTCAAAATATTATTCAAATTTGTACCTCCCATCCTCAATGGATGCTTTGTGCTTGATCAGTGAAATGGAAGGTGGTGAATTGAATATTTGTTTATTGTTTTGTATGATGTGGGATAAAAATATTTATGCAATGCTTTCTTACAGTATGCCATAGAATATCCCATCTGTCACTTAGTACCACTCAAAAGCATATTAACTAGTTTTTTATGATATTAATAGTGATGTTACTTTCTTCTGGGTGCTGTAACCTGCAGCTCATGTCTCTCACTGGACTCTTTGATCTAAATCTATGACTGTAATCTACAAAGGTTTCCCATCACTGTGCATTGTAGATATACTGTAACATCAGAATTATTGTTCTCACTCTATACTCCTGACTACATTTATATGGACAAAGCACTTTTCCACAATAAATATTTGAGCTTGTATTTTAATGAATATTCTATCTTTTAAGGTATAAGGGTGACAAACTACCATACTTGTGTGGATGTATAGCTGAAATGACAGAAGAAGAAGAAAAGACTATCTTGAGACCAGGAGAAAATGACTTCAGTATCATGTTCTCCATTAGGAAAAACCTGTCTCAACTTTGGCTAGGTCCAGCGGCATACATCAACCATGGTATGTACAAGACATGACAATTCTAAATACATTGTACAAGTGTTATCATTGTGTAGTCAGGAGCATAGAGTGAGAACAAGAAACCTGTATCCAGACCCAGAACACTTGTGTGTGCTTGACTTGAGCCAAGCTGTTTATATATGTGTACCTAAGATGAGACATGAAAAGGCCCTAAAAGGGTCATGATAAAATGCTTATTGACTGAGTTAGGTCAAGCCACATGGACCTTGCTGCACTCATGATCAGTCTGTACAGTGCTGCTTGAGCTTGAGGAAAATATTTTCTTGTCCAACCCTCCCACTCAGTCAGTAAGTACATACATTTCTTTTAAACATTATACAAATGAGGCTGTTGAGTCAATACAGTGCTTATGGCCTCATTTGCATCACTGAAAACCAAGGGAATCAAGGGTGGTGCTGTGATAGTTTTCTCACCCCTCACCTCTAAGGTATCAGGTTTGATTCCTGGACTCTGCAAGTCATGTGAGTAGATTTGCCTGTTGAGTCTCATCCTTGGTTCAAGAGTTTTTCTTCAGGTTCTCCAGTTTTCCTCCCTCCACAAAACCCAACATGCCAAATCAATCTCTGAGTTAGCTGTGCCTTGATAAGCCAGGAGGTTGCTTCAGGGTTTAATACAATTGATGTTTATGTTTTAATGTGTATCCAGAATTAATGATGTTTATAAGAATTGACAGTAATGCTATGACATGAGGTTAATTCAATTTCTTTTCTTCTTTCTTTCTTTCTTTCTTTCTTTTTCCATTTTTTTTTTTTTACCCTAGATTGCCGGCCAAACTGTAAGGTTAGTTTAACTAATGTACATGTAATGCCAGGATAAATGTATTAGTTTACCATACTGTACCTAACTTCTACGCGCCTAGTGGCACATAAAGGCCTCAATGTATTAGTTTACATAGCATTAATTTTTTTATCATTGACCATAATTTCAACATGGCAGTGTATATTCAGTATTCATCTAGCCTTCATAAATGCCAAAACATTCTCTACAATTGGACTTTAACAGGAAAAGATCATGTGATTGTTAAACTACTAGCAAAATGATCAGATTTCAGTTATTTTAAGAGAGGTTTATATAATATTTTACTTATAAGGAATTAGTGGTGCAATGTGCTGCAAAAGGGGACCTTTGAGTCCTATCCTTTAGCACCTGCCTTTTGGCAATTCAATTGCCCAAAAGAATCATTTGTTAGCTTTATTAAGGGGTTGGGTGGTGCAGTGTACAGCAAAAGGGAACTTGGCATTCTGTTGTACAGTGTACAGCACCAGACACAGCCTAGCCTTTAGGCAAATTCTTCAATAATAATGCACATGTACACTTTACATGACCTGTATTTATACAGAATGGCCTCCAATGATTTTCCCATCTCAGTTTGTGTCAACAGGTCGTGATACTGCCTGTGTCAAAGTGTTGAGGGATCTTGAACCAGGAGATGAAATAACTTGTTTTTATGGGGAAAATTTCTTTGGTGACAACAACTGCAAGTGTGAATGTTTGACATGTGAAAGGTTTGCAATGACTTGTTGTATGAGTGGAAAAGGCACATTTGGAATGAGAAGGGAGATTTAAGGGACTGTTAATGTTTTATGGCCATGGGGGGCCACTGAGGTTTGGGGGGCACCCCCAAGAATTTGGATCCAATGGGAGAGGGGGCTCGTGACAAAAAAAAAAGCTATATGTAGAGAGGGGGCATCCTCAGAACCCAGGGGTAAAATTCTGTCACTCATTTCTCGCTACCAGAAAAAATACCCCTGGAAAAGAAGTCTGTTAGAGCTTGTTCTGGAAGGTGAAGTTTAAAAAATTCAGGTTTTCAAAAATCCCACCAATAAGAGAGCAGACATTGCTAACTGTTAAATTTATTTGTCTAGCTACATGTATACTTGATGCCGATTGGTTGAGCCCAGCGGGTTGACCAATCAGAAAGAAATGAATTTCAACTTCCGGAACAAGCTTTAACAGACTTCTATCCCAGGGGTATTTTTTCTGGAAGTGAGTAACAAGTGACAGAATTTTACCCTAGGTTTCCGAGGATGGAGAGGGGGGCATCAGGTAAAAATATGTAATGGAAGGGGTCATGTAAATGTTCAAACAAACAAACAAACAAACAAACAAATCCTGTGTTACTCTACAATGTACTTTCCATAACCATTTAAACAATTTAAACCTGTAGCACAAACAGTATACTGTATTAACTTGACTGATTTCAAAGCCGTCTGCATGTGGGGTGCATATACATGACTTGTACTTCAGATAAATAATCCATTCCTGGGATACCATCACAGAAGATCACAACATGACTAGACTAGCTATAGAATAGAATGGTCTTTTTTATTCTAATTTGCAGAAGGAAAGAAGGTGCATTCAAGTCAGAACAGCCTGAAAACAGCCGTAAACAGAAGTACTCCTTCCGTGAGACTGACAAGAGGCTGAGACGTCTGAATTCTGTCAAAGGTATTGCATGTGCAAGTCAAGTGATGTATGATAATTACAGTAGTCATAACATAACAGGGCTGTAGCAAGGTAAAATCTTTTGGGGGGGAGGGGGCAGCTGGGCATTTAAACTTTATTATGAAGATGAGTTGGCATTAGGTACCAGGATGAGTGCTCATCGTGTTAGACCACACCCAACCATAAAGGTAACCATAGCAACCAGATCACAGCTCACCACTGTTTACCCATGACACTGATAAACAGAGGAAAATGTCCTTACTCGTAAGTCAGGTACATTAGACCAACCAAATGGGAGGGAGGGAATTTTTGATTCTCACAGGCAGCTAATGAGGCACCAAACTTGCCACACTGTAAATTCTACCAGTATGCCCTGCTGAAACAGGTGCTTAGCTTCCATGAGTCATAAAGCTTAGCCTAAATTTCATTCAGGCTCATAACGGTCTGATAACAAATAAGCTATGGGCATTTTCCATTTCGTTAAAAGCATTTTGTAGTCTTGAAATTTTTAATGCCTGGTCAAAGTGAAAGAAACATGCTTCACTGATGACTACAGTGTGTACTGTACATTAAAAAGTGAGCAAACAAAATCATCAATAATATTAGGAGGGGCGCTGTCCCTTAGCTGTGGTGCTTTACAATAATATTTTACAACTCTAACTCTATGCATTACCTTCATCTCTTGATTGGTTCAGAGTTAGATACTATGGTAATGGACTATATCACTAGTCTGCCACAGCAGTGCATTTTGGGACTGTTATTTCAGTTAAATAGCACCAAACAAAAGAACTGCGAACCATAACATCTTTTGTTTGGTGTTATTTAACAGAGATAAAAGTCCCAGAATGCACTGCTGATACAGATTAGTAACATACTCTGAGAGTATAGTCCAAACACATCACAGGGAACCCGGCTAGGTTTGATTGAAATGCAAAACAATTATAACTTAGACAAATGGGTTTCCTGTGCTTTGAAATATGAACTGTACTAAGGACACAGTCGTTCGCCTTCATACATGTTTGCGAGAACTTGCAAGTGGACTGTTGAGAAAATAACCCGTAACAAGAAAAAGCACATCAAAATCTATAAGTTTCCTGAGTTTGGTGGTATTTGGTTGAATTACAAAGAAATGTTAAATGTAGATTCTGAAAGGACACTGTCTTTCAAACAGTGCATTTCTTGGTAATTTTTGAATCTCTGAAAGGCTACAGATGCAGCATTATGCTACCAATCTTAGGAATCTTATTCGTTTTGATGTGCTTTTTCTTGTTATCGCATTCTTTTCTTACTTACCTTAATTAAGGAAACTCCTACCCAGTCCTTGCTCGATTCGTGAAAATCCTTCAAGGCTTGTTGTCTGATTTAGTTTACTTGTTATGTTCTTAGTGGAAGTGAACAGTAAAACTGTGCTCTCTCCAAAACCTGAAGACGCTTGCGTGAACAATTCTCTAACCACCCAAATGGATGCTGCCTTGTATGGTATGGATCGCCTCTACATCTTGGGCACGGATACTCAATTTGACGCCAAATATGGACCACAGTTGACTCGCAATCTTATTGGGAAAAAATCCAAGCAAAGGCGTCACTCGTCCGGTAACGAAAACCATTCATCTCTGAGACTGAACGGTGAAGTTGGTCACTTGAAGCGCAGAAAAAGAAGGCTACGGTTGTCAATGCAGAAGAGAAGACGTCGATCTGCGCCTGTGCCAGTATCGGAACATGTTATAAATAGCGGAATTGTAGAATATCCATCTACAGGAATAACCCCTGAAGTATCTACTGATAATAGTTTATTGGACAACCCAGAAATGATTTGTGACTTTGCTATCACTTCTGAGGATAAGTCATCCGACAATAATCTCAATATTCAACCATATTCTTCCACTGCTGCTACTCTATCGGTGATCAATTCCGCATCAATTCATATTCCAATTACGGATTTCTTAAAGACTGGGATTAGTCACCCCACTGCTGTGATTGCAGACAAGTTCTCTGGTTGTCATGGCAATGTAATTTCTTCTTAAACTCTATGCAATAATTGAATTAACAAACATGTCAAGATTTTCCCCTCTTTCTCAACGAAGACGTAATTCCTTGTTGGTTAAGAAGCCAGATGCGTATGTAAATAATCCAGATGTCAGGTATTAGCTAGGGACAAATTCAACGGTTTCTCTTGTACTTCCTACTAATACACGAATCATCGTTTAAACTTTTTTCTCACAAGCATAAATCGAACTTCAGTTTACAAAAGAGGCAATAATGCACTAGTCAGTTGAAACCCTCGCCCCCGGTCAGAGCGGGGAATTAGCGCAGCGAGACCGGGATTTAATCGCGCATTCAACAGCCTGAATGCACGGGGATACGATGAATAGCCCACTTTCGATATATGGCTGAGTGATTACACACAATAAGAACCGAATCGAGGCTCCGGGAATAACAATGAAATAATCGTAAGATCGAGCATGCTATGTTTCTTCTAGCAACATAATATCTCAAGAAACAACAACAACAACAACAACAAAAGATACTCAATCTAATCATTTACCAAGCAATAACATTGAAATAATCGTAATCATTCTTTTGTTTCCCCGGAGCCTCGACTCTTATTGTGTGCAATTACTCAACCGTATATCGAAAGTGGGCTATTTAACGCGTACTTTACATACGTTTTAACAATTGTAACAGCAACAAGTTAAACAGTTTTAAGTCTTTTTCCGGGGACCGGGAAAGTGTTAAATTTAACACCACGTGAATGTTAAATTCCCCGCCCTATCCCGGGGGCTGGAGGAGGAAGAGGTTCGGTGGACGAGTACCTAAATCAAAAGAAAATGTATTGAGGAATTTCTGAAAGTTTGAAAGTGATATCCTGAACACTTTGGGAGTTACGGATTTTTGAAAACCGCTAAATTTTACAGTAAATGTGTGATTGGATGACAAAACTCACGCGGCAGCCAAACTTGTTTGTGCCTGCCTAAACTCGTTCTGAAGTGCATGAATGCGAGGCTCACCGGGCAAAAAAACGTAATGTTTCAGTCAACACGATCATCGAGTGAGAAAGGAAAATCTAGTATTGGGGTTTTTGTTTGTAGCTTGAAATTTTATGCCAATGGGCAAAGAGTAAACGATGATATCACCAAAGATTGTCCTATTCACCACTTTCACATCCCCATAATACTTTGCGTTTTTGGGGGGCAGAACGAGATAAAATCGTAAATATCACCTTTAAAATTAATTAGAATTAAAGAAAAAAACACCTAAAAAAACACTTACAGGTTTATCAGAATTACCAAAAACCAGAAAGAAAGAAACTGGAACTGGTTTATAATTAAATGTCAAGACATCTTTTCGTAAGTCCATACATTGTCTGTAACAACACACTTTTGATCCTCCTATGCGTGTGTTATTAACTCTGATTAAAGTGATATTCGATTCTTTAATGATAATAGCAAATATATTCAACATCTGTATGAAAAATTTTGAATTTTCGAGCAAATTTCTTTCCAGTTACCCCCAAAACGCAAAGCATTATGGGTATGTGAAAGTAGTCCATATTCGCCTTTCCAAAATTCAACCGGAACGAACTCGTGACGCACAGAATTGTGGTGTTGGTATCAATTGGATTTTGGCATTAATTTGGGGAGTTCCCATTCTTTCTTTGAATTTGGGAAAGGCGAATTAGTCCGCATCCACTTGAATTGCAGTTCCTAGATACACTAGAAACTATCTGTATTGCAGTTCGACCGCACTGCACATGTGGGGCGATGACTGGGCGTCGGGTACGGGATTGTGGTCTCGGGTATTTGGTATGCATACAGGCATCAAGCGTTATACGCTACTGTTCTGGTTACATGCTCACTTGGTGAAAAATTGCTATAGTGGATTTGGTTTTAGCTTTCTTAGCGTTTTCACAATTGTAGCCATTTTTAGAACTATGTTTTGCATACGTTAAAGCCATTTGACCAACGGGCGCTCGTTGAAAACGGACTTCGAAGTGCGGACCTTAAAGGAAAACCACGGAAAATATGTTCTAAAAATAGCTACCTCTTTGAACACGTTGTGATACGTCTGGAGGATACAAGGACGCTCCTAGTCATAGTCCTGCCACTGTTGATTGCTGTACGCGCCACTTGGATATTTAATGAAACAGGCGGCTTCTGAGACACTTAAACTCTCTTTTTCATCCTCTGAGCATGCGCCCAGAGCAGTAACGTGAAATTCTTAATTCCAGACTACAAACCTACGAGTAGGTTTCGTATGACTGTGAAACATTACAGCATGCGGCACCAGAGCGCGATCGATGGCTGCTCGCCCCTTTGATACGACACCATCACGGCGCAACACGTTCGTACTAAGTTTTTCACAATCATATAAAAACTGCTTTATCGTCAATAGAGTGATAGTACTTACCACCGTATGCATTACTACGCGCCCACGAACTTCAGTGTTGCGAATGGTGATTGGCGATTTTTAGCTGTCAATCAAGTCAAGTCGGCGTCGA
>JAAAQI020082339.1:0-16825 GCA_011800005.2 Stichodactyla mertensii | reverse complement strand
ACAAAAAGAACTCAAACAAAGCATTGAATTCCCAAAAGAATTGAAATGGGAGAAAGAATGTAAACATTGCGTTAGCCAATTAGGTCTATCCACTGATATATACATGGTAGCCAGCCAATCAGCGCGCGTGTTATATCTCAATTATATAAAGGTATTTACATACATAATTGGGGTGTGCGCAATGCTTTATCATTGTGTGTTGATCTTGTGTCGATTTTATTCAAATATTGCGCACTATAAAAGCCTTCTATTGGCACAATTTTATCTCCATCTGATGCTGGCCAATAGACGTTTTCCGAGATGAGCGAGCGCTTTCATCAAATATCGCGGGCGGATTTGAAAACGAAGCAATTACGGGCAAAAGCTCATGGAAACTGCAAAACTAAAGAAGTGACAATGAAGAAAAATTTTTGTATCGACGGAAAAGTTCGTGGAATAGCACTGTTAAAGGAAAAATGTCTTTTTGAAATATTTGGAGAATGATTCGGAGGTTTTTTACTTTGCTACTGACTTACTCAGATGGTAATGTCGAAATATTTCAAAGGATCATTTGGTTTAGGGACGCCAAATTGATTTAAAAATAAAATATTATATGTCTAGGATAATTTTACTTAAAGATCTCTGGAAATACTCGACATTTCTACGTTCACTGTGTAGTTACATACTCATACTGTCAGACTTTGCATCGTTTTCAGTCCGCCTGTGATATTTGATGAAAGCACTCGCGCATCTCGGAAAACGTCTATTTGAACGCTGTCTTAATCTTCGTGCGGGTTTAAAGATATCTTTTTGGTCGTTGGGTTACCTGTGTTGAAATCTGAAATAATATCATGATATTGACGAATACATATCTCACATACCAACGAAACGTTCTCGTTGTTATGACAACTCCTTCCCTTTCTCTTTTGGTTATATGTTTGACTGAGTTTCAAACTCTTTTTTAATTCCCTTTCATGTGAAGTTAGTGTTTTTGCTCGAAGTGGAACTTGAAAACAATTTATCCTTGGCGATGTTTTTATCCTTTCAACTTTCTTAAGAAACAATTTTCTTCAACGATTAAGCAATTTATCCAATTTTAACGTTAAACGTTTTCTCCTTACACATGAATTGCTCACAAAATATAAATATTGAAAATCAAAAAAATTTTGACAAGAAAGTTCAAAACAAATGGCTGAAATTCCTCCAGGAAAAAGCGTGATCTCTGTCGTATCGTCCTGTTGACTTCATTTTGAAAATAGTTATTAGAATTAGTTGTTTAGGGCTAAAAAGATAAATTGAGGTAGAAATGCTTTGAAGAAAGGATTTTTTACTAATTTGCTGCGGAATAGCAAAGAGGAAGTCGTCTGTTATGACGGCTAGACAACCTGGCGTTCACGCGACCTCCTTAACGCAAGACGCACACTTTGTAGGCTAGCAACACGTTGCCTAGCAACGAATAAAAACGGAATACCTTATGAAGTGAAATGCTAACGTTTCACGAAGTTATAAGTAAGCACGTTCGTACTGAAAGAAAGATAGGTTTCAAACAAAATTTTTTGTCTCCATTGATGATCTCTAAATCACATCGTCATATTGTTATAACACTCTTCCGAAAGAGGCTAGACAAAAGGACTCATTGTTAGGTTTTAAATCTGCTTAAAAAACATATGTTTTTTAAATGAGCTTTTCATATTTAGTAATTATTTATTTTCTGAGATTATCTTTATTGATTATATTCAATTATTGATTCATTAATTAGTATAGTTAAATTTGTACGTAGAACACACCTCATTTTTTAATAAATCTTAGTCATACAAACTATATTTATATATAACTTTGATATTCATATTTTCATGGAATAGCTCCATACAAATGTTAATATGTATTATTTATATTATAACTATTGTCATTACTACTAACCACTGCTCACTATGGGTGGCATAACTGTAAAACGTTCACCTCTCACTACTGAAGGTCCAACGGTCGGCTCGTTGGTTCGAGCCCCCCGGATGCCACATTTGAGTAGAGTTTGTTAGATGTAGAGTTTGTTAGATGTGTTGTTCTCTCTCTTGCTATGAGGGTTTTTCTCCGGGTTCTCTGGTTTTCTTCCCTCCGTACAAATCACACGTGAATTGAGATTTATATGTTTAAAACAGTTAATGTAGTGGTAGTGTGTGTGAGTGATAGTGCCCCCAATTAGTGCGAAAGCGCTAGAATGACTAGGCACTTAAATAAAGAGATTTATTTATTTTTTACTTTTCATTCAGAGGAATCTAGATAAGTGGTATTCAACCTCTTTATCTATGACTCAGCTTTGATAACACTATGGGAGCCGTATTTTGGTTGAGGAATCGGTTTTACTCGGTCGAATTAACGGATAACCTCTTGATAATAATTTTTCTCAATAAAATCTCAGGATCAAAAACGAACATGAAATGAGTGGCATTGCGTGAGAGATCAAGATCGGATATTCTTGAAATTACCAATTTTTATTTTACTCTGAAACGCAGGGCTTAAGGATCCATGTCGTCTCTAGATGTGTAGTCAGTTAAGGTTTATAATGAATGAAAATGTAGGCCTTGTAGTTTAGACGGTTATCGAAGCATCGTTCTCAAACTTTATTACTGATTCATAAACTGAACTTCCAATCAAGAGATTTTGAGATTTTAAAATCTCAATGCCTAACCCCAAGACTTCTTGATGTCCCCAACCAGAGTCTGGGGGGAGGGGTGGGGGTTAATAGGTATGTTAAACGGCAATGATGACCTTCATATCGATGTCTCTTAAGGCAGAAGATGTTATCGGTCAATACTAATAGTTTAGGTCCTCATAAGTGCTTTTCGTTTATTAATTTGGTTGGGATTTACACATGTAGCATCAAGTGGGTTCATTACGTTTACCATCAATGTGAATGTCCCATTTATTATTTTAGCTAGCCAAACATCTCTACCTGTCTGCCTGCCTGCCTGCCTGCCTGCCTGCCTGCTTGCTTGCTTGTTGGGACTACCCCTCCAAATCTCTCCCAAAATGTACGTAATCACAACAAGCCAGCCAAAGCTAAGCGTTTGTCAGTGTAGTTACCGCAAATGTAAATGATTTCCCTTTCTAATAGGCAAAGAAATAAGAACATCTCTGAGCTAACTTTTACTCCAATATCTTCTCTAAGATTCTATCTTTTTCTTGCAGTGATTATATAAGAATAAACTGGGGTTTTTTTTATTGGATGCAAAACGGCACGAGTACTCAGTCGTATCCCATTATGCTTTGTGCAAGAAAATCCATCTCGTGCACATCGGTTGATAAATTACCCGTAGGGAATTGCGTGATCGTTTGCACACGTCGTTCCCTTAAATCGATTTTCCTCGGTTTCACATAGTATATGCTCTTATTTACTCTTTATCAAATTGCCAAAAATTATTATGAATTCATGAGGCGAAGTTTGACAATTTTATGACGCAAACTGCGGGAAATAAGATTACAAGTCACTCGCCAGAAAATAGCCGACTTGTTTGGTCTTCTTAATTTACTGGCTGAATCTTCCGAACCTTTTGCACTTTTTGTACAAGTTGCATTTGACGCGCATTGTTTGTCGATATACAAAAATTTCCCGAGAATTTAAAGCTTTTAACACGATCACTTTACAGGGTTTTTTTTTTCCATTGCAATATCATAATTATATACAGGCTTTCGTGATTACGTTTCTCTTAACATAAAATGATAAGATAAGTGGATCAATACAACTAAACCGCTCCGCCATATAAGTGCCATTTTCTAAAACACATCAGTGCATTTGACTCTCGCTTACTGAGTGAAACAAATACAATAAACGGTCATAGTTTTACAGTAAAGTCCTGCCGTCAGGCTTCTCTCACTATATTTTTCATTGAGTCTCAGTTTCACGATTAAAAACTCTAAATGATCGGCATATTGTGTTATGAATGCTGACCACAATCTCTCAATATTCAGACTATTTTATTCCACTAGTTGATATTTCAAAAAGGTTGACGGGACGAATGGCGATCGGTGATTGGCGATTGCACGACCAAAAGCAACTGTGGAGCAATAAGAATTTCTTCATATTCATTTCTTAAATACCTAAACAATGCCTGCTGAAGATCTCCGTTGAATGGTGCAGGCATTGTTTAGGTATTCAAGAAGTAAATATGAAGAAATTCTTATTGCTCCACAGTTCCTTTTGGTCGTCTAATCGCCAATCACCGCGCGATCGCCGTTCGTCTCGTCAACCTTTTTGAAGAACAGCTATGTCTTCATATGGATGTTCTTATGTTCATTATAAGCAGATATTTTCTGTTTTTCTTGTATATATGTAACACCTTTGAGTGCGAAAAGCTTTTTGCTCCTACAATCCATTATTTAAAACGTTTTGAATTCTTGTTTGCCACTGATAGTGTGTTTTCAACCATTCCCCGTAGAGGATCAAATGAGACAAAGGCATGTCGGCCATGTTGGTGCCACAGACAAAAGGACCTAATGAGAAATCTTACGTTAGAAACCAACCAACATGGCCGCGATGACGTCACGTGAAAACACTCTACAAAGACACGAAAATTGTAAAACTGACCGAAACAAGTAGAACTATCAAGTCGGTTAAACGTGATTTGAAACTAGAAGAAAACGGGATATTCATTACCTGCATGATGATTTTCTCCATTCGTGAATTATAAAAAGATCTTACTATGTAATGTGTAAAATAAATGTCAAGCCTAGTATAGCGCTAGGCTTGCAGTCGCGAGTAACTCACAACACGACAGTCTCCCGACACTTTTTGCCATAACAACCGCTCGTAAAAACCTCCCAACCACTCGAAATAACCCACCATCATTCGGCTATGAATAGATCTCATCGTTTATTGTCTTTGATCCGATTCTGTTTGACTTGTCGTGATTCATTTCATTGGTGAATTGATTTGTTCGGCGCAGGTTTCTAGAAACGTCTTTCACATGGCCTGAAGGCATTGAGATTTTTGGATTGGTGATGTTGTCAGTGGGCAGGCAGACTCAAAAGGCGGCCACTAGAAAATAAACCGCAATACGCAAAATTGATCATGACAACAGATACAACTTGAAAATAGTCTTTGATGTCGCGGTACTTCGTATGGTAATACTCGGAGTTCAAAGTGAGTGATTTGATGTTTATCAGTGGTGAATAAATTTATTGTAGTCATCGCTGGGGGTTGGTTGGAATAAAGAAAAACAAAAACCAAAAAAGAAAAGAAAAGTAAAGAAAGAAAGGTGGCATTAAAGCAAAAAAAAAAAATTTTTTTTCTTCGATACGAAATTTTCGCTAATTCTTCCTTGTTTTTTCTTCCCTTCCTTCCTTCCTTCCCTTCCCTTCCTTCCTTCCCTTCCTTCCCTTCCTTCCTTCCTTCCTTCCCTTCCTTCCTTCCCTTCCTTCCTTCCTTCCTTCCCTTCCTTCTTTCCCTTCCTTCCTTCCTTCCTTTTTTCTTCCTTCCTTTTTTCTTCCTTCCTTTTTTCTTCCATTCGTCTGCCTCTCTTTCGTCTTTCCTACCTTCTTTCTTCTTCATCCCTCCTGTGATTCATCCCTTCTTTCCGTTCTTTCTTTGTTTCTTTCTTCTATTCTAGTTTCTTCCTTTTCTTCCTTTTTTCAAACCTCCCGCTCCTTCCTTTTTCCCTCCCATTCTTCTTTCATTTCTTTCCTTTTTTTCTTTCTTATTTCCTTAGTTTCATCCTCCCTCTCTCCCTCCCTCCCTCCCTTCCTTCCTTCCTTCCTTCCTTCTTTCGTACGTTCGTACGTTCGTTCGTTCGTTCGTTCGTTCGTTCGTTCGTTCGTTCGTTCGCTCGCTCGCTCCTTCGTTCCTTTCCTCTCCTTGTTCTTCTTACCCTTGGTCTATCTCCTTGACCATAAGTTGTTTGAATACGAAATACAAGTGCAGTTAAGACTGCCCAGCATCTGCCGATGTTAGTTACTATTCATTATTATGCCGTAGGCCCGGGGGCGGAGGGGGAGGGGGAGGAAGGTGGTAAGATTAATCCAAACAATACAAAACAAGACACATCACGATCCCTTTGTACATATTTATGAAAAATTTTAGACCCCCTAAAGACAGTTGCCTATATATATGTAAATAAGCATAAAGACGAAAGCCATCCACCTTTCTATTTTTGTAACCCCCCCCCCACTCATTCTTGCCGGACTTTAGACTTTGATAATTCACATACTTACGTACTTACAAGAATTACAGATTACACTTTAATAAGATAATAATATAAAAGAATAAATAAATAAATGAATAAATAAATAAATAAATAAATAAATAATAAGTTAAATATATCAATATAAATAATAATATAAGGTGGGTGTACGGTTGCCAAATCACCCCCAGTTTTAAATAATGAACTGTCCTTGGTCCGTAGTAGCTGGTGGTGTGACTATGGAAATTTATGGCACGTACACGACACCATCTCTGCTTGAAATTGACGACAACCGCGCGTTAATGAAGCCAAAATGATAACAGCGCCGCGAGATCACAGCTCATCCAATGAAAAGGCTTTGACACGGCACCATCACGGTCACAGCACAGCATGTCCGTAACGGGAGGTTTCATAGTTGCGAAAACCTCCCTAAAAATAACGCGAAGGTACGCTAAATATGCGGGGGCTCGAGTAACGTTGTCAAACTGTACGGGGTTGATACGGTTTACTACAGACTTTCAGGCCTAGCGTGGGGAAGAATTTAGACCCAAAAATACTGACTCTAAGTGACCTGATGCCCGCGTGAGTAGACTAACTTAGTCACGCGCTGTGATTGGATAGCCAATTCTGAATGTGACCATCTTGACCATATATGGTGCACATCTCGCAATCACACAATCCAGACTGCAAGAAATGTGATTTTGCTAAGCTCGTGATGCAGAAACTAATAGGGTTTATTACGGCCCGTAAATACCTACACCTGCATTTTTCCTCTTCGCAAAATTGTTGTCGCGTATTCGCACTAAATTTCGGGCATGTGAGCGATCTGTCGCCGTAAAATCGCCATAAAATCGCAGTGACGCGACAAAGTTGCTAGTGTAAAATTAAACGGGCCTTACAGTGGTTTCACTTAACCCGTGAGATAGATTTTAGGCTAATACACATTAGTAGATTGTAATTCCGTTGTTTTCTTTTGTGTCTATTTGACAATTACACGTTAGCTATTAGTTTTTGTTTCACGGGTTAAGTAAAATCACTCTAAGTCACCAGAAAGAGAAACGCAAGATGCAAGTTCATGTAAGATAACCGTAATCAGTATTACTGATTACGGTTAATCTTCCATGGTCCAGGGGAGCAACTAACCCCTCCCTTTAGGCTGCGGGCGAGCTCCCTCATTAACCATTATTGATAGCGGTGTTGGAGCCCTGCCATAATGCACTTCTGCATCACGTCTGGAGGTATGGTCCCAAGTAAATTAAACATGAACAATAATCTTGAAAAATATCTCGAATGTACTGAAATTTGGCTTCTTAAAAGCAGCATTGTCGTCACCGATGATTACAATGTACTTCGAACGGGAAATAAGGCCATTATAAACAAGTAACCGCAGGAATCTTCGTAAAGTTACATTTTCTTTCTTCTCATTCAAGCTGCAGTGATCACTACATGAAATAACATAAAGTAAACTTTTTCATTTGCCTTGCGTAATCTTTTTTTTTTTTTTTTTTGAATAGTAATCAAACTAATCGCCTAGAAATAGAACGTTTTTACTCCTTGTCACGCGGACCAAAAGACAAAAGACATGGCATCCATGTTGGTGTTCCAAACAAAAGGACCTAATCAGACATCCTTTGTTTAAGGGACACCAACATGGCCGTCACGACGTCACGTGTTAACGCTCTATAAAAGTTTTTTCCCAAGATATAGTTGAGTTAGTCCAGTACTAGCCAAAGCCTTGATTTCAGTACGTACCATCGTGTACTGAGCTATGTACTAATCTGATACAATGAACTTCGGGATAGTTAAACAATAAAACAAAGAAGAGTTGTTGATTGAACAATCTATAATTTACACACTAAAACCACGAAGAAACTGCTATGGTAATGAAATCGAGGCTCTGACTAGTACTGGACTCACTCAACCATATCTTGGGAAAGGACTGTCGGCACAGTGACCGTCCTTCTAACTCGCAACCAACATTTTTGTTAATATAAAATAGTTAAAACTTTTTTGTTTTGCGGGTTTCGGTTAATTGCTGCCATTGCTTGTTGCATTTTCTGCCGTTGCCGTTGAAAAGACACAAAAGAGAGGGTATTTTTTTTCCTCTAGTCTCCGGGCGGACTTATTACTAGGAGTGTCCATCTCCCATACTGGATCTGTGAGCCAGCACTATATTCCCGATGGTGGTCGAGTGACTAGAGGTTTGATGTTAAGGGATACAAGACCTTCTATAAGCGACCACTTTTACCTGACATCAAAGGTGGCCGGTTGAAAGGGGTTCATAGGTGAACATCTGCAAGCGACCATCTATAGGAAGTACAATTACGAGAAGTTTTTAAGTTAAAACCTTATATAATCGGCCTGAACAGACGGCGGTCATTTTAGGGGGGACGACACAAGTTTTGAATCGTATTCGGTTTTGTATTATTGACGACAGGTTTTCAAATCACACTTTTGCATATAATAAGTACAACAAATCACTTTAAACTGTCAAAAATCGCTTCCAAACACACCATTACATTCCAGGGCAAAACCCGGTCCAGGCACTGAAAACCACAGAAATTTTCAGTGAGATTTCGATTGATTTTTTGACTACACCATCCAACATATGGAAAAATTCCCATCCATTGGCAAAGAGATGCAATAAAAACGACCACTCATCCAAACAAGAGTAGGATGATATTCATTTTTCCATAATTAATACAAACTTGGGTCGCCAAATTATTTATTCAAGCTAGGCTAAAACAATTCGGTCGATAAACCGAACGAGTTTTCATTTTTATCCGGCGAAATTCTTAGGAAATTCGATGTTGTGTTTTTCGCGTGAATTTTAGCGTTGTATAAACGCGTTTTAAGACATTTTTGGCGAGTGATAGAGGCGAATATACTCCTACGAAAGTCAACACCAATCACTGTTTTTATTTGCTAATTCATTCCATTGGGCCCTGCCAATCAACTGGTGAGCATTTTTGATTATTTCTAAATATGATAACCATGAGTACGCAGAGAGCTAGTTATAGATAGGAAAAAGAAATAAAAAATCACCATTCAATTTGCGGACTACGAAACTCAAATACCATCACAGACTTTTTTCCAGTTGGATTTCTCAAACTCATGATTTTTGCTACCCCGAAAAAGGCCATATTGTTTATGCCAATTATATAGCAGTCACATCAAATCTCTTTCCTCTGTTCTTAGCACTGTTTTTCTTTGTATCGCTCAATTATTTCAAGAGTCTTTATTCAATAGGGGGGCCGGCCGGGCGCCAGCGTTTCACCCAGTTTAAACCTTATTTTCGGACTTCACATTTTCTAACATTTCGGACTCTATAACTCAAAAATATAACTCCTATTCGGCTTTAAAACTCTGGTTCCGCTATTCTACCGATATTTT
Organism: Stichodactyla mertensii; assembly: GCA_011800005.2. Taxonomy (NCBI): domain Eukaryota; kingdom Metazoa; phylum Cnidaria; class Anthozoa; order Actiniaria; family Stichodactylidae; genus Stichodactyla; species Stichodactyla mertensii. The sequence goes on along the minus strand of JAAAQI020082339.1, from coordinate 7,280 downwards.
GAAATAAATTATACATTTATAACCGTCCAATGCCCAATAAGTACGATATTCTCGCACAATTTTAGAAGTTAGCAATCGAAATTTCATCGTTATGGAATTTGCTCCAGGTTTTTGGTGTTTTTGTCTTTTTTAATGTATGGAGATGCGGGTGGCATGTCTTGGGACAGGTATACTGAAGTCATAAGCGAGGCTAAAAACACATGCTTTTATTACCTAACGTCAAAGCCTTTCCCCTCCCTGGTTAGTTCATTATTGACGATCAAAAACACACAAATCTATATATAAATTCTATAAGTAAATACCGGGATTTCTGTACTGACTTAGCTTTTCAAAGTACGAATCCCGGTTCGGGAAATCTAGCGTTTAGTTTTGAAACTGCTGAATTTAGGAACAGTTTTACGATATTCACGTTCGATATAATTCTGGAACAGAGTGATAAAATAATCGAAATACCAGTTAAATCCCTAAAGCTATTATCCTACGCTCTTGTAGTCGTTAAACTGAAAATAAACAAGCGAAACATCGTACGTACATATCCATTTCCGTTTATGGATATCCAAAAAAAAAACCCTTTTTATACGAGTAAGTGAGTCCGAGGCTCGAGTGTGAAAGGTCGACGTACCTTGCTCGTACTTTTTGTCATCCTTTTTCTCGATAGTGTGACACCGTTCGTCGAACGCAGTTAAGTGCGAAAATTTAACGGGTTTAAACTATGATTGCAATCAGTTCGTTTATAGTCGAAATGAAATCGAATCGATTTCACTTACTTTTAATCATAGACCACAAGATTTCTATCACAACAAGGTCGATTCCCATCCTCAGAGGGGTAGAGAGAGTAGTATTTTAGCCCTACTGGGGGCAACAGGTTTTCAAAATAGAACATGCAAATTTGAAATCGTCTTCGAGATCCTAGGAAACCGAACCACTATGTGTGCTAGCGAATGGCTTTCTCGAGAAGTAAAATGGAGGACGACTGCCATGTTTTTTGACCGAGTTGAGATAAAATCTCGATTTGTGAATTCCTAGTTCTTTTTGGTTAGCCGCACTAGAGAAGCTGGTTTTCGAGGATCGCTCAAAATATACTCAAGTCATCGACTATATCTGTTTAGCCTAAACGTATAAGGACAGAGTACATAACAATTGGTGCAAGTAGAGAATAATTAGGCAACGATTCGAAGAGGAAGAACGCAAATCGCTCTGGGAAACAGTGTATATTATTGATTTGAGGCATTAAGCCCGTAAGTTCGGGCTCCATGCTTACTTACACTCAATGTCACTGCCAACGACAACACTGGAATGATGGCGTTTGACGGCTCTGTTTGCTAAACTACTCTGACTAGATGTAAAAGGGTATCCCTAGAGAAGATTCCTGGTTGTCTGTGAACTAGTCGGCAATTATTGCCAGAGATTTTGGGGCTGTTGTTGTCGGAAAGCCTCACAGAGAATCTCAGTTTATTTGCCTCTGACCGACGACAATGGTAGGTTCTATTTCATCTATCTCGCTTGGAATTTAGAACTCCACTACGATTACTACTGCTTGTGAAGATGTTTTAGAAACATCTGCCGAACCTATTGGGGGAATAGCGAATTTCTCTGTTTATTTTCTTGTGTGCTGTAGTGTAAATACTGGGAGTTTATTGCCACAGAAATCCGGGTTACGAGCCCAGAATTGAAGCTTAGAATTTATGTTAAGCTAAGAACCGACCTTGGAATTTCATCAGAGGGAGAATATTCTAAGGTTTATAGTGTTTACAACAGATATTTACATCTTCTATTTGTTGAGGATTCGATAATTTATGCTGGAATTAATAAATGACTAGCAATGAAATATTTATGAGACACGGTTGTTCGTTCAAAGGACTTGCCTAAAAAATGTCTTCGATTGCGTTTAACTGTATATTCTTCTCTGCTCGCGTTCTGAAAGTCCCAGACGCGCTAGTCCTTACCAAGGTATATATATCATAATTCAGCGTGAGTTAGCCTCAAATGCCATTCACTACCTAATCGACTTTATTTGTTTCTTACATCCGGTACAGGTTTGTTGTACTTGAATGAAAGACGTTCTGAGATGGAAACTATATCTGGTGTACCCTCTTTGACTGCAATAGGGGACAAGAAGGCTTTGCCTGGCTGTAATGCGGACGGGAGAAACAACTCTCACATTCGAGCTGTCCGAGGTGAACAAACGCTTATTGTACCAACTAAAAACACCATACCATACAGTGGCGGACTAGATACGAGCGACAGAGTTGTGATCAATGTAAGTGGACTGAAATTCGAGACTCACATACAGACTTTAGAACAGAATCCTGACACTTTATTGGGAAATGACGCCAAGAGAGCAAAATATTACGACAGCGTTCGAAACGAATATTTCTTTGATCGCAATCGACCAGCATTCGATGCAATATTATTTTATTATCAATCTGGGGGTAAATTACTTCGGCCAGCGAACGTGCCTATGGACGTGTTTGCGGATGAAATACGCTTTTACGAATTAGGAGACGATGTACTACACAAAGTCGAGCAGGAAGAAGGATATATAGAAGAGGAAAAGCCAATCTTGCCCGAAAATAAATTACAGAGACAAATCTGGCAACTCTTCGAGTTCCCAGACACATCGCTTGCCGCTCGATTTGTGGCTATATTTTCAGTATTCGTAATTACGCTGTCCATAGTAACATTCTGTGTCGAGACGCTACCTCAGTTCCAGAAGACTGAATCTGTTAATGGCACGAAGAAAGACAACGAGAGATACGACCAGCCATGGTTTTCGTTAGAGTCGGCCTGCATCGTGTGGTTTACTTTTGAATATTTCATGCGTTTGATATCGTCACCTCAAAAGCTCGTCTTCGTCCGTTCATTTCTTAACCTTATTGACATAGTTGCCATCATGCCTTACTATATAACACTACCAATGCAAGACACCAAAGCCTCGTCTCTTGGCGTGCTCAGAGTCATCCGGCTAGTGCGTGTTTTTCGAATTTTTAAGCTCTCCCGCCATTCCAGAGGATTACAGATCCTGGGCCACACACTACGTGCGAGTCTTAGGGAACTTGGATTGTTAATATTTTTTCTTCTTATTGGAGTAATACTTTTCTCGTCAGCTGTGTATTATGCTGAAGGAGGGGAAAAAGGGACGCATTTCAAAAGCATTCCCGATGCGTTTTGGTGGGCTGTGGTTACCATGACTACGGTAGGCTACGGGGACATGAGGCCGATTACTGTGTGGGGAAAAATTGTGGGATCCCTGTGTGCGATATCCGGTGTTCTAACAATAGCACTTCCAGTGCCTGTAATAGTCAGTAATTTCAATTATTTCTACCATCGCGAGAACGAACAACGTGCCGCCGAGGCAAGCAAAAAAGAAAAAGAAAAGAAAGAAGCAGAACGCAAGCTCAAAGAGGAACAAGAAGCTCTGCAACAACAACAAGAGCAGGACGAACTGGAAAAAGCGCCGTACATTCCCAGTCAGTGGGGACTGAAACCCCAATACGAAGTGATCGATCAAAATGGGTTGAATGGACCTGATATTATTGGCATAGAGCTAGAGGATGTCAACTCGGTTCGTAAGTCCCCAAGTAATAAAGCCATCACTGCCGTTGTGTCAAACTCTCTACCTATTGTGGACTACTCAGACAATGCATTAAGGTATGAAACAGGCGTTTGAATATACCTTCCTTTTAGATGGGATATTTATGCTTTCAAAATACCACAGCCACGAGAACAAACCAGAGTCACTGAGACAACTCCCAAATAGGAAGAATTAAGCTCAAGATTCGACGAAGCCTTGATACCAAAGGCCAGTTTTCCGTTATTATTCGATGGAAATCTCCAAATATTACAGGATAAATTGCCTTGGGGAACCCCACTCTGTTGGTTTGAATTGGTTTTGAAGAAATTCGGAATTGGAAAATGCAATTGAAAGGAAAAAATAGATGAGTATAACATACCAACTTCAGCCGCGAAGTTCGAATCGGCGCTAAAACAGAAGAGGAAGTAAAGAAAGGGGAACATGAAGAACAGGAAGGCGAAACTAAAGCGAATATTCCGACTATTCTAAGGTTAAACAAATAAAATTAGCCGAGACAAACAAAGGAATGCAAAGAAACTCCCCCCTGGCAAATTCTAAATTTATTCCACGTTGAAATCGTTCGATAAGCTTCGAGCACCAGTGGGAAAAAACCGAGGGATTTTGTCAATCGCTTTAAATGCCCTTGACAAACTCAATCGAGGCATACAACTCCACGATTGTACGCATTAAATCATTTTTATACTAACGTCTAATAATACATTATTAATACTTGGTTGATTTGAACGGAGTTCCAGCCGACCGACTTGGTCCCCCAATAAGCAGGGCAAAATGGATAAATTCCAGCACAGCCAGTATCTGTGAACCGCAATTGTACCGTCCTGAATTTGTTGTCTGATAGCTTTATCTCTTGTCTTTTAAGGTGTCTATTTTGAAAATATTTTACAGCCCCGGAATCGAGAATAACGACGAAACAGTTCTGTTTTTAATATCCGAGATGTTTGCATCAATTGATTATTGTAAGCAAATTCGATTTATTTCTACTATTTATTCCACGCTATTGACGAAAGCTGAGTCTCGTTTTGATTTTGATTTTCCTCCAACAGCCGAACATTTACTTGCTTAGGTTTCTATGTCTCGAGTTTTTGATTAGAAACGACCCGCAAGCTATCGGGTCAAATCCCGAAAGGTCTGCATCAAACCAAGACAGTCTATTGTCCAGACCAAAAAGGACTCCGTGTTTTTCTAATTTATTATCTTCAATGTTCAAGAGTTTCTCGAAGCAAAATATTTACAGAAACTAAAAAGAAAAAAAATATCGAAATACCGTAATCGATGAATCGATACAATAAACTACTTAGCATTTACTGCCGGCAGATGTGCGAACTGGATTTAACTCTTGTTATAATATTTCCAACAAATTTCTTGTAATCTAGTAATAATATTTGGACTTTGGCAGGGTCAAAACAGAGAATATGTATCGAGATTCTTGGGGAGCGGGCCTAGCTTTGTAGCTGCATTTGCGGAAGTGAACTTATTGAAGTATTTCAATTAAGTGGATTGCGTTTGACATGTCCTAAACAATATTTTCAATCCCGTTTTGTCTGGCTGTTATGTTTCACAAGTTTGAATGCCGAATATTACCTAATATCGAAATGTAATTACACGAATAGCCGCCAAGATGAACTCGATGTCATAAATAGATAGCCAGGAACAGTAATACATTTTGCAATGACAATATGTGTTGAAGTAAGAATTTCCAATTGCGTGAATGCAAAATACGGAATAAATGATCAAGAATTTATAAAAAAGGAATGCAGTTCAAAACTTTACCAGAAAATCAACTGTGAAAAACAATTTCGAATTCTGAGAGAATAAAGGTTTGCCTTTGCAGAAGATAAATGAATGAATGAATAAACATACAGAAAAAAATAGTTATTAACATTAAAATGTTTTTACGCCTAAATCGATGGAAACTTAGCTTTCGTAAGGAAAAAAATGCGATCCAAGGCTAAGCAACTGATACCGAAAAACAAGAATTAAAACACTATGAAATCCTTTTTATAAAAGAAATTTGGGACAAAAATACTTGAATTTAAAAAGGCAGCCAGACATCGTGTGAAAATCATACGCGCGCGCACACAATTTTTATGCGGGAACTAGATATCCCGGATTTAAGGATGCTTGATCTCAATAGTATATTCTCTGTATTGCCTGTATTTACCTCTTCTCTATAATGCTGTGATCGTGAGACTTTCTTGAGTAGATAAAACGAATCGATTCGCTCTGTTAGCTGTTTTTTAAACAACAACAATCGTAGAACCTAGGCAGGCGGGATCTGCAATTGAATAACAAATTTGCGACCATATCTGAATTATTCTTTAGGTTTATCAGTGTTGAATTTTAAGTGTTTTTTTGGGGGGGAAGGCGCGGCATTAACCAGGTAAACAAGGAATGACAAAAAGGCTCTTAAAAATTGAGTCACTAGTAAAGACTTCTTGCAGCACTTCCCAAAGCTGTTCAATTTGGAGGACAAAAACAATTTTTTTTCTCCTGAGAATCAAAGACTGAAAATATTCCATTGTTTTGTCCTTCAAATTGAACTGCTTTGGGCATTGCTGCAAGGAGTCTATTGTGTCGAGTTCAAATGGTTCGATAATAAGCCTATGTTTTTGGAGTATTTCTTGCTGTGATGTGAGATTTTAAAAATATTTCACAAGTTCCATGTTAGTAACGTACCTTCCCGGTCGCTGGTCGATGTTCCAGTCAAATGACTACCTAAATACAGAAGACTTTTAGTTTAGCTATTCTCAATTCTACGATTGCTTTGTTTAAAATGCAGCTTACAAATTGTTCCGTTCACACGGAACACAGTTATTTAATCTGTCCAAATTAAAGACAAAAATACTATTGATAAAAACAGTGTTGCTTGTTCATTGATTCTTGGCTTCCGTCCGGGTGACAGATCGTGGCAGCCATGTTGATATCGTAACTAATAGCAACCAGAGATTTCTTGTTAACTGCTATTGTCCTGTCCATCAACATGGCCGCTCTTGATTAGCATGTGACGATTATCACCGCCATGTTGGTGTACCGTTAACAAAATATTTCTCGTTAGCTTCTCCTGTTATGTACACCAACATGACTGCCATGCCTCTATTCTTGGTTAGCATGTGACATCATCACTGTCATGCTGGTAAAAGGGATTTTTTTAGCGTTTCTTGTGATGTACTCTGACATGGCTGCTTGTGACGTCATCTCTACCTCTGGTACTTTAATAAACATATTTCTTTAGAAAGGTGATAACGAGAAGCAATTTCTTGGTTTATAATTGTAATTTAGAATGTTTCAGGATATTTCAAGGCAATTGCAATGTTATTGAATATACATCAAATAAACAAATTGGTTCTAATTGTTATCACTTTTCTATTTCAACCGAATTTATATATTTAACATATTTCTTTTTATTCCCTGGTTTGTTATTCTCGACTTTGAGGCACTTTGCATAAACGCTGGTTATCCTTCACTATGAACATGACAGCTATCGCGTTCATGCAAAGTGCCCCTCAAATTTGATTCAATGCAAATGAGCCAAAATGGAATGCTCTATAAGTCGTAAGAAAGCACTCATTGCTGTTTTAAGCCTGGTTCTCACTAGCGACGCAAGCATAAAGCGCAAGCAACATACGCAGACTCAGTACTGCATTTATCACCTAGGTGTGAGAAAAGACAAGCACCGCTAATGAGC
>JAAAQI020082228.1:0-16829 GCA_011800005.2 Stichodactyla mertensii | reverse complement strand
ATGTTACTAGTTTTTAATGCAAAAACAAATGCTAAGCAATTATTGTATCCTTCGCTAGACTTCTGCAAAGTGTGGGGGCATAGAATTTGTTTTTCATCAAAATATGGCTTTTTGACAAATTTCCACGCACTGTGGCAGCTAAACGAATTCGGTGACCCCGATTTTTTATTTGCTTGTTTTACTTCTTATGTTTTTCTTTCATCATGCAAAATTTTAAAAACTTCTGTCTAGAGAATTTTTTGCCCATGAACGTCCTTAAGTTCGTCGGTCCGTTGATGAGCTACAGTGCTTGCTGTGGTTGGAGAGCCCAATCCTAGAGCGGCAGGCTCTGTTGCAACCCATTCAAAGTGAATGCTGCGTCTGCCCCCCTCCTCCCTTAAACATCGCCATGAATTGCATTCTGATTCTTTAAGGTCGTTGAAGAGCGATTCCTTGAGTTGAGAGAACAAGAAAGAAGGACGAAGGACGAAAACGCATCCATCTACGCGCAGCTGCAGCAGGTTAGAATTGTCTGTTGCCTAGTCGTCCTTGACTAAAAGTAAAGAAATACATACGACCATAATAGCTTCCTTATCACGGGGTGTATCGAACATTTTTCTTTAATTGCTTGCGCCGCACTAACAAGTTAGGCCACGGTGACAAGCACCAGCAACTCAAGCAAAATGCGAATACCTTGTAGAACGTCTCAATAAACTGGAATTTTTTTTGCTTTACTTTGCAGGAAAGAGAAGAACACACAGTGGCGTTGAGAGAATTACAAGAACAAATACAATCACTTGCTGTAAGTCTATCAACTTATTTTATATTCTCATAGGTTATCGTAATAATTATTATAAAAATAGCATCTCCATAAGCACCATATATCATCAGCTGCAGCAGCAGCACCACCACCACCATCATCACCTTCCCCATCAACAGCAGTAGCAGCACCATAGTATCAGCAGTAGCAGCAGCAACAGCAGCCCCACCACCATCAGCAGCAGCAACAGCAGCCCCACCACCACCATCAGTAGTAGCAGTAGCAGCAGCAGCACTATCAGTACTATCGAAACCGGACGTCCTTTGAACTGTGGATAAAAGTAACCGACGCCACGCTTCAATGATTTCGGCGTGAGGCTGGTAAAAAAAGTGATCACGTACTGTACAAAAAATTGATCTTCGCGCGCTTTCACTGTACTACTGAGTTGAAATGGTGATGTTTCAGATGAAAGTATTTTATATGGCGAAACGTATGAACGTTGCAAAACTGTACGATTTGCGGAGATCACGTTTTTGTACATCACGTGATCACTTTTATACCAGCCTCGCGCCGAAAACATTGAAGCGTGGCGTCGGTCATTTTTATCGACAATTCAAAGGACGTCCGGTTTCGATAGTATCGGCAGCAGAAGCAGTAGCATCAGTTGCATCTGCAGTAGCGGCAGTATAGTAATAAATTCAAGTGATAATGATTACAATAGCGTTTTTGTTTTGAATTTTCAGACCAGTCACGAAAATGCCATGCAAGAATCCAGAAACCAGTTCGTTAAGGAAAAAGACACCTTTGAGAATCAGTTGGCCGACATAAAGGTACCATGACAAATGTGAAAACTTTATTTGATAACAATGGCATCAAGCCCTAAACTTTACAGTGGTTTAAATATAACTTTTCCCGAGCAGATTCCGAAGTTAGTTCGGAAGTTGCGAAGTTCCCCGGCGAAGTTTGTTTTGAATTTGAACTTGGGAACTTCGCTCGATCGGTCGGCGTGCAAGGAGGTTCAAACAAGGGCTGAAGATCTTGATGAATGGCTTTCCAGCTTCAAGAAAGACCTCGAGGTTAAGCTCTTACCATTTAATTAAAGACAGATTGATACTTGAATCAATTTACGATAAAAACAAAACTGAACAATAACGTATCGAAAAGAGATTGAGCTTATGTTCATATTTGCCTTTGGGAGTAAAAGTGTTATTAACGTACCAGCTACAAAATTTATATGTGTACACACCGAACGCATTCACTTTACATTCATTTCTAATATATACTGCGTACCCAAATTTACGGTGTTCAGCTTACCCATAGAGAAAAATAACGCCCTGTGATCCCGTACGGTTGCCACATAATTGAATTGTCCGGCTGTATTTCGTGGTAAAAATTCAGATATCGTATAATAGCTTTTGCGTTGCCTATTGTAAAGTAAACGATTGTTGGCCAGAGGTCATGTTAGCATGATCACGTGATCGCGTTGATCCATTTGCCATATATAGCGTTAGGCAATGTTGCGACCATTGATAGCGTTGCATGCCTGTGGATCAAAGATAAGTAATGTATACAATACGAGTGCCAATGCTGTATCGGGAGAGTCTACATAGCACGCAGTTGATGTAATATATTCATAAAAATACAATGAACAACACATAATACAATGGATAGAACAACAATAGAACACAATAGATTTTATGAATACATTACATCAACTGAGTGCTATGTAGGTTCTCCCGTGCTGTATCTGATATACAAGCTCGAGCCGCAGGCGAGAGAATGTAGATCAGATACAGCATTGCCACGCATGTTGTATATTGCTTATGATACGTCTAAGTTAGCTAAATCGTGTTTGAATAGAATTTTGAACGTACATGTGAATTGGTCAGAAAATCAGCTTTAAAGTTTATGCAAATCAGGACGATTCTGTATGAGATGATTTTGTATAAAGCTCCTCCACGCTCATGATTTTCTATTGTTTTGGCCTCATTAATTATTCATGAGTATATTATATTGTAGCGAGATCACAAAGTAGTAGATATATCCTCACTAAATAATCATTAGCATGTCGCGGAGATTAAGTTATGGGGCGAGATCCGCACTCGCCCTGCACACTGAGGTAAACCGACGATGGCATACGGTCTATTGCCTGCATTACCCTTAACATCCAATATCCACTGCCTGAATCCAATACCCAATACTCAAAACCCTCGAACTACCATTCCAAATTTCATACCCAATACTCAAAATCCCACATCCACTACTCGAAACCCCAATACTCCGTAGAGGACGCATGGTTGAACCATCTTTAATCCCCACCTGATATACTGTATTCTCATTCAAACTCCAAAACTCAAGCAAACAAGCGAGGTGACAATCTTAGGTCCACCACCGTATACAAAAGAGGATTGGCGCGTGCACGGGAAGACCGAAATGGCCAACGAAGGGGTGGGACCCCCCACGCCCATGGCACTGGATTGAAAAACCCAGGGGACCCACCCCTTCGTTGACTCGAGCTCCGAACGAGAGTCCAGAATTGAGGCAACTGAGAAGCACCCCTCTCCCCCAGTCAACGAAGAAAGTGGGTGGGGTCGAAAAAGACAACTTTAGAGTAAAACGTGGACTAGTGCTAAGATCACGAAAACGCCGAATCTCACGAGGGAGAAGGTCACTCATCTCGCTTTGATGCTGTTCACGTAGGCGATATAACTTGGCACAAGTATATATCACGCACAAGTCTCAGAGCTGCACGCCCTCAATGGTACTAATGAGCCTCTTAATCCTCGAGTTGCGGCTATTACAATACTCTAATTAGGGCTTTTGTACACGATGGAAGCGCACAGTTCAAAGTCAAAAATAATAAGTCAAAACCATAAAATATATAAAAAGGTTTTCTCTGACTTAAAGATGTTTTTTCTGGACGTTTCGGTTTAATACTAAAACCTTCAGCATAAATGAACTGAAAAATGGTATCCAAATAAATAGATTATGCCTTATGATTATTGGCAATATCCAATAATCATAAGGCATAACAATCTATTTATTTGGACACCATTTTTCAGTTCATTTATGCTGATGAAGGTTTTAGTATTAAACCGAAACGTCCAGAAAAACATCTAAGTCAGAGACAACCTTTTATATATTTCATGATATATATATTTTTAAAAAAATGCCTGACTACAGTTATAACATTTTTAAAAGTCAAAACCATGAACAAGTGAACCCAATGAAAAAAAGAAACAAAGAAATTTGAAGTGAAAATACTAGCAAAATGACACAAGCAAACTAGAGTACAAACTAGAAATTAGCATACGTGTCTAAGCCGATAAGGGTAAGTTTAAAATCAAAGCAAAGGCAAACAAAATAGGAAACAGAGAAAACCGTTTGTGAACGAAACCCAAACTGATCATGAGCTTCGAGAGCTCTTAATGTCCATCTAAACGGCAACTGAGATAGACTGACTAAACACCCAAAGCTGGTAACAATACAGACAGCTTGATAAAAGCCCGAAACGTGTTTGAAAACTCGATAAACTCGACTCCTGGAGCCATACTGCCTTTCCATAAATCACTCCCGGAGCACAAGTGTGTGTCTTAATTTCATAGCCCACGAAAGCGAACAAATCAATGACAAGTAAAGCTAGGGGTTACCAATTCTGCCTCGCGATTCGTGTTGTCAGCATGAGCGTCTTCGGTCTGAGCCTCTGGATACAAAAAGCCTGTGCTGGTGATCTTGGCTGGTGGCGGCGGTGTGCACAGCCAGCAAAATTCCGGTTTTGAAGCTCCGAGCGCCAAAGTGCAACAAGGAATGTATGGATAGTTAATTTATACTGCTCCATGCTAATTAATTATTCAGTGAGAATAGCGTGTGACCTACGTATTGGCCCAGCGAGGCGGCGACACCCATGCATAGCTACTCAGATCGAGTTTAACTAATTTTTCTGTACCTCACAGAAAAACTTTATTTAGTTAGAGCTAAGAAGCCGTCTTTATTAAACAAAAGAACAGAACTCATTTCTAAATGCCGCCAGGCGAATAAGTTTTACTTAGCAAATTTCACAAGCCGCCAACACTAGCGACATAAGCATAAGCATAAGCAACATACGCAGACTCGATAGCGTACTGTTCATTAGCGGTGCTTGTCTTTTCTCACACCTCGGTGATAAATGCAGTACTGAGTCTGCGTATGTTGCTTATGCTTATGCTTATGTCGCTAGTGAGGACCAGGCTTAAACGCAAGCAACATACGAGAATCGATGCGTCCTCTTTAATTTCTTTTATATTCATTTATTTATTTATTCGTTTACTTTCTATTTATTTCAGGACTTCAAGTGTCCCTATACTTCCTATTTTTTTTCAGTTTCCCTATGTTTCCCTATATAGTTTTAAAACGTCCTATAACCCCTATAATATTTCTAAGAACAGAAACCGTAGCCTATGAACTTATTTTTGTGAATTGGGTTACCAAGACGACTAGAACATTAAGAGATGAAAAAAGAAAAAAAGAAAAAAGAAAAGAAAAGAAAAAAAAAACAAGAAGCAGAGAGACAAAGGATTATAAGGAATAATGACTGTGAGAGAGAAAATGAGGTGAAATATTTAGAACGAAAAAGGTTAAACTTATCAGAGAAAGAGAAAGGACTAATTAATGCAGAGAATCAAAAGGACGATGAGATTAAAACAACCGCTAATTTGTATGAAGAAGCAAATGAATGACTGGCACAAGTAATAAAAAATAAAAACTTCAATGAGGCCTTGCTCAAGAACTACTTGAGGTTGCAAAAAAAAAGGTGGAGCCAGAGTGTAATACGACAAAGCAGAAAGTGTTTCAATACCAGAAACAAACTGGAGGAGAATAGAAAGAGACTTTTGGAAAGATATTCAAAACAAATATCAACCAAGAAGAGAAAAAACAGGCACTGAATTCAGAGGAAATACTTATTATAGTTAAGAAATGACATGAAAATTATGTTTATGAAAAATGTTGAAGTGCTTGAGATTAAACATAGGCATTAAGGTGATTTTTTCCAGTTAATGTTGCTTTACAAAATCCTATATACATGTACACTTTGAGCAGCTTCATGTCGAACTGACTTTCAACATAATACATGATTTTGCTGTTTGTGCTCAGAAGCTTCAAGGACCATATATTTTCCTATTATTCTTTTATTTTATCCCTATATATGCCCTATAATTTTGAAAATTTGACCCTATATTTAACCCTATATCTTGGTAAAAGGTCGCTTGAAGCCCTGTTATTTATTTACTTACTTATTTGTTTATTATTTATTTATTTATTTCAGCTTCAACTAGCGGACGAGAAATCAACGATCAAAGCGTTAAGAAACAGACAAGAAAAAGACCGCGAGCAAATAGAACGTTTGACTTCAGACCTCAACACGTGAGTGAGCAAAAGATATACGTCAGGGCCAATCCAGGATTTTTTAAGGGAAATTAATCTTGTGCGAGAAAAGATTCAGACATCAAGCTTTTTCATTACTTTCTAACTCGTTAAGCATTATGCACCAGTCAATCTAAACCCCCTCTCCACCAGCCCGGGCATGACTTGGAATTTGACATCTTTACAATTGAAAAATGCCCTCAAACACGGGTTAATGTTACAGATCCAGTGCCCCCCACATATTCCCCACTCATTGGCAGTTTAAATAGACCTTTTTCGAATTCGCCGAATACCCCTGTCTTTCTTGATTACAGACTCATTTCTATACAGGGTTAGCCTCATTTCAGTGTCAAAATGTGCATAAATAACAAAGATAGAAGAATGCACGCCTTAAACAATACAAACACTTTGAAATTCCACGGACCTTCACTGAAACGCGTGAATATTTAACACAAAGACGAGGCTAACCCTGTAAAGCGGAGAACTCACAACTGGAGTATTGGCCCCAGAGAGACGGGTGAAGTAAAAGACAGCACTTCCCTCTGCTGGGGGAGGGGGGGATTCAAAAGGAAGTGAATAGTAGGTTAACAACCCTTGCATTTCCCCGGTCGTTCCTGAGCTGGGGGGGGGAGGGGGTACATCAACTTAAATTGTTAGTGTTGAAGCAATGTGAAGCGTTCACGGTTGAGTGTTCGCACAGTAAGTTGGTTTGGCATCCAGTAGAGTCTCTTACTCAACGAACATTGGGCTGAACTGATTAGTTATTGTTCAGTCGATTTGGGTATATATCAAGTGACTGCTTGCTGCAAAGGGCCCCTTTTCTATGCCTCTATCATGTTCTTAATGCCTGCATGGTGTATACCGAAAACCCAATGTTTGTCTATTTTTTGCGAGATTTTGGTCTGGTGTGTTAAGGCCATGTTTCAATTTGCACAGAGAAACAGAAGAGAATTCGAAACTACAAAAGCGATTGGAGCAGGCAAAAGAAGACAGTGAAAATGCGGTAAAGTATAGCTACTTTATCAGTTTACATATTTAACCACCAGTAAGGGAAGGCCGCTCGGTTGCCTCAGTTAATTGAGCATTGGTCTGTTGTGTGGGAGAAGGTACTGCCTTTGTAATTACATATGTAAATGGTTAGACCTTCACGTGCCTCGGATGATTACGTAAATGGCGTTCCCGTCTCATTTAAAGACATTAAACAAGAGGTCCACGAGTTTATCAGTCTTCAGTTGGCACTTTCAAGTGTTACCCTCTAAATAAAGACGATTTACATTTAGTTATCTGCATTTAATTAGAAGGAGAGGACTGGTGCATTTTTTGTTTGGTGTCCATGTTTTTTAGAGACCCTCCCCTTCCTACTGCATAAAAATTGTTGTCTTCCATAATATCTTACATAAATTGAGGTGAATTGCCCCTAATGCCCGCACAGATCTTTGTGACCCTCCCCTTTGTGGTTGAATGAAAAATAATGACCTCCCACCCCCATTTGCACCAACACTCCCCCACCTCCTTTTTACTAGTTTTTTATACCTATATTATTATTTTGTTCAAAATGGCTTATTATTACTTTATTTTCAGATTTATTGATTAGTTATAATCAATAACTCAATTTGTTTGTTTATTTAATAACCAATAAAAGGAAATCTGTAACACCGTGAAGAAAGAGAAATTATATACCTGACTTTACTGACGTTTCGAGCTTTCGCCCTTCGTCGGAGTAAAGGAGTAAAGTCAGTAAAATTAAGTATCTCTCTCTTTTTTCACGGTGTTGCAGATTTTCTTTTATTGGTTATTGTATTCATTACACATCGACGCAGCCTATACTAGACTCGCTAGTTTCCATTTATATTTATTTACTTATTTATTTATTTATACTTTTCAACAGAAAGAGAAGGTAGAAATGAATCAAAGCAGGTGATTATCTTGTCCTGTTCTCAAAACATTCATTTTGTCGTTGTTATTGTTTGCTTTTTTTTAATGCAATTTTTGATGTTTCTCTTTTGATGCTTTGTCTTTTATTGTTGCTTTGTTTTGTCGCCTTTCCTTGTTGTCATTATAGTGTTGCTATTGTTTTGTCCTTCTTAACGGAGCACACGTAAATAATATTACCTTTGTTCGGTTGTTATTGTTGTGTTGTTATCGCTACTGTTTCGGGTGAAGGTTGACGCGGGTTTTCTGTTTTCCAATCAGGATTAGTCAGCTGGAGGACTCTCTTCGTAGAAGTCAGCACTCATTAGAGAAAGCAACCGAAGAACAGCAGGTAATTTAATTGCAACTTTTGTAAGATTCTTTTGAAGAATGACATGTGTAGTGATGTGGTTACCTCCACGTAAAGTTACTCAGAGAAAATCATCAGAGTTATCTGATGAGGCATGTAATTTGGATGTTATTTTATTTTTTCGACTGATATTGGTTCTCTTTGTTCGTGTCTTGGGTCCGCCGTTGGGTTTGATTGTTTTTCCTATTTCTAGTTTTGGCTTCAAAGTTTTATTGACCTTATTTGAGCTATTCGAATACTGCGGGTCTACCATCCCCTAGAATCCTGGATCCGCCCCTCTCAGTTTACACCATGTTGGTGTCATTGAAACTAGTAATTGCAACTCCTTTTTTTACTACAGTTTTGTTTGCAAAATAAGCCAAAATTATTGTTGTTGGTAGGTGATGTGGCAGAAGGCAGATGACCAGCTAGAGAAGGTCATAGATCTGATCTGCAGGGAGTCTGACGTACCTCTTCCGGTGAGTAAAACAGAAACGTACTCTTAGTGGGATCCCTGTGTTAAAAATCAAAAAATCGTCTTGTATGTATTTGTCTTCGCCTTAGAATCTCAAAGAAATTCTGGCAACGAACTCGTACCAAATAGCATCGTGAGAAGGCTGATTGTGGGCACGAGATATGTTGGAACACATTTAGCCCTACAGTCCTATGCTCCGGAAAGAAGAATATAAGTGGTTTGGTGGTGTAATCGAAAAGTGGTTAAGTTTGCAAATTTGATCACGTGACCAAGAATGGGACACAGGCAGCCCAAACGACAGATGACAGATGCTTGAAGTACGAGAGGGTTCAAAGATATCTCCGTTATATCTCCATTCCCTCACCCCGGTAATTTATGAATTCCCTTTTGACTTCGTACTAACCCAATTCTGTTTTCCTTCATTAGACATTGCTGGCCAGTAGTGGTGGTGTACGACACGACTCTCACCATGGAGTGGCTGAAATGATTGTAAATATTAAGTTATGTTCTAGTCTCGACAGTTTTCACTTTTCTCTCTAACAGGAAAACTGCTCTCAAGCTTTGTTAAACAATGAAGCAGCCATGGCTTAACTTCGTTATCACGCCTCTTTAGATATTAATATTTTGTGCGTTTTGATCGTACGCATAACCACGTCTATTTGAGATGCAAGTACGATACGTGATTAAACAGACTAACTAAGATTATTAACAACGCATATCTTGCCATAGGGAAAACTAAGATGGCTGAACGAAGAACTTAAGGTGCGATTATCCTCCGAACGTCGTTTACGAGAACAATTAGAACTGGGCAATAGAAGGATACGGGTAAGTAAAGTATTCACGGAAACCAGCATCTTATAACTTAATTGTGACGTTATACATTGATAGTGACGTCATAACTAAATTGAATGGGACGCCACAAGCAAAGTGAGACGTCATAAATTAATTGTGCCGTTATAACTACTGCCATGATACTTTACTGTGGTTCCACTCTAACCGTGGTCACTTGAGCTCGTTAACCAATTAGAGTACGAATCGAAAACAATAGAATTCGAATTTATATCCTACTGCTCATTGGTCCATTGCATCTGTCGCGATGTCAAACTTCAAAGTTTCTACCTTCTACTAAAGTATGGTATTCCATACGCTAATATTATTTCCAAAGTTTTTCCAGATGAATGACCATGGTGACCAGAGTAGAACAACAGTAATAGGCCACTTCGAGTTCTCGAAAATAAGGCATGAAGGCGAGGCTTCATGCAAAATTCCACTTTGTGGCGTAAAACGACTGACTTGTTCTGCTGTTACTCTTTTTTCTATTACTTCGCGGTTCAATCGTAAAAATATACTTTTAAGCAACAGAAAAAGTCGATGAAATGTCAGTCGTTTCACACCAACAAGCGTGATTTCACACGAAGCCTCACCTTCATGCCTTATTTTCCAGAACTCGAAAGTGGTTATTACTGTGGTTCTACTCTAACCATGGTCACCATGGTTATTTAGGGACTGTTCATTAAATATCCCTTGGGGTGGGCTGGAGGAAAAGTAGGAGGGGAAGGGGAAAAATTTTACAGCCCCCCATTCTATCAAAAACAATTTTCAAAACCCCCCTCCCATAAAATTTAAACTCTCTGACATACCTTCCTTGGTTCTTTCAACCCCCCCTTTTTTGTGAGAAAGGTTTTCGAAGCCCCCCCTACTTTTCCTCCAGTCCCTTATCTGGAAAATTTTTGGAAAAAAATTTATGTATCGTTTTCCAGAACTCGGAAGTGGCCTATTGCAAGGTTCCTAGCTTGTGATGTCAGACTTGCTCTTTGTTTTCTTTTGATTTGATTGCTTTGTCATATGTAACCACATTGTGACGTCATAACATAACTGTTGCGTCAATTTTGACGTCACAGTTTACTTGTGACGCCATAGCTTTATTTAGACGTCATAGCCGCCATGTTGAGTTATTCGAACGAGTGTTTCTCTTTGATTTCTTTTGATGTGATGATTTCTTCGACTTCTTTTGCTATATAACGTGACATGGGCACTTTGTCTTTGGTTAATTCAGTCTTGGATCGGAAGTGATTTCAACCCAGATTTCTTAAAAAAAAAAAAAGCGACGACATGCATTGTTATATTTGGAAACTGAATACTAAGTAAGCTTGTTTTATTTTAGGACTTGGTACAGAAGGCTGACGAGGACAGGGAATATTTTGTATCGGAGCTTGACCAACAGTCCCTGCTGCTCGACCAGATGGCCTCTCAAAAGAAAGGTACACTATCTCTAGACGTATAGACGGATTTTGTAGAGCGGTTTTCCTATGAGCGGGAAATGGTATATCACTTAGAACACGTACATGGTACAGGATGCAGTAACACAGAAATAGCTTCCCTTTGTTTTCGTTTGAATCATCCAATCAAAACGCATAGTAGTTACGGCTACGGTGAAATACGTACAGTATTTTACGTCTATGAAGCTGAGGAAAATATCATTTTTAAAAGGGTGTATGGTGATCTTGTTTTCTCAGGCCTTGAAACAAAACATCGTCAAAATGCGGATGACATTAAAGCTTTAAAGGTATGGTGGTTTTTGTTGTTGTTTTAGTTTTGTTTTGTTTTGTTTATTTTATGCCTATAAGTTGCCTCTCAAATCCAAATAAATAAATAGATAAGTAAATAAACGGATTTGGCAGTGGCATTTCCACGGAGTGGCTCTTCATCCACTGAAACATCCAATAGGCCCTTTGCAGTTAACGGTCAAGTGTCTGAACTGGAGGGCAAAAATTTTGTTTTTATTCCAAATCGGTGATTCTCTTTAGCCACTAGTGAAGTACTGAATGAAACGATGTGTAACCAGTGGGCTATGAAACGCAATTTCATTGCGATCTCTTGAAACAGGACATAGAAAGTTTGTTTGCTCTCCAGTTTGTTTCACCCATGGGAATCACAGTGTTCATTCATTTGCTCTCAGTAAATAAACAAGCATGTGATTACTAAGCTGCAAAGGGCCTATTGGTATTTAGAATGTTGATTTTTGCGGAGGGAGGAAAACCGGAGAACCCGGAGAAAAACCCTCGAAGCACAGGAGAGAAGCAACAAACAACTCCAATCACATGTTATAGCGAGTCCGAGTATTGAACCCGGTACCACAGCGGTTGAGAGGCGAGTGCTCTCACCACTACGCTACTCGTGCTTCCCATGATCAAGGGTCAGTCAGGCAGCACGGTTTTGATATTATGCATGCATGCAGATGAGATGCAAATGAGACAATATGCATTGTATTAACCCGATAGCCTCACTTGAATGATTCTTAACCATTCAGACAACTCGTTTGAAAATCGTGAAGTCTGTCCTCAAATACATGATAATTAAAGGTGTCTTTCTCATTGACTTTTCTTTAGGATAGAATCCGTGAACTCACTAAACATCTACAAACTGTAAGTGCATTTATTTTGAAGATTTTTTCTCCTTAATTTGATTCACTATTTTTTCCTATTTCTCGTGCATTACTTTCGACTATATTAAAGCCCGTTTACACGGGTGATTTTTTCCCGATTCTAGCTGCGATTCAACTGGCGATTAGAGTGCGAATCGCCGCAAAATCGCACTGAATTCGAACATACTCGAAACAAGCGACGACATATTGGTGACGTGAATTTAGAAAATCGCCCGTGTAAACGGGCCTTTACGAACCATAATAATTTCTAATCGCCTGGCAGACTCCCAGCAATCGTCCTTTTTCACATTCCATAAAACGCTCTTCGTAATGACTACAGACTCATTTGTACAGGGTTAGCCCCGTTTATAAGTAAATTATTTATAGATACTAGTGAAAGTCCGTGGAATTTATAAGTGTTTGCATTGTTCAAGTTGTACATTCTTCGCAAGGCTAGTGTTGCTGCTCGCCTGGCGGCCTCGCAGCAATTTATGGTTCCGGCCTAAACAATAGCCAACCAATCACTGTGTCACTGGTTTTCCCAGTGGAATACATTTTGTCCAACAAACGCCATCATAAACTGCCTGTTTTCGCAAAGGTTTATTGCATTGCTTGAATTTGATTCTCATATCTCTATAGACTGTTAAAAATCCCAACAAAATGTACAAATCTGTTTGCAATCAAACTTCGTTTGGCTTGTAGGACATAGCAACAGTAACTATGGAGTATCGGAACCATGAATTATTAGATCGTCCACATCGACACATGGATTCCGTAAGATTAGATTCTTCATTTCCTGTTTATTTTGTTTAGAGCACACGAGCTTTACACGCCACAACAGAAGCCCTTGACGACAAACAAAAAGTTATAGAGGAAATCGATGACCTGAAGGTATGAAAATTAGAATTAGAAATCTGATAAGCGGTCAGTGTGGCTATTATTTCAGTTACTTTTTGAATGGATTCAGAGAGTTAGTAAGTCAACCTGACTGAAAATAACCAAAAGGAATGGGATTTGAACCCACGACTCACCGCACTCTAGTCCCAAATGGGACTCCGATTTTTCTGAGTTCCTTATGGTTGTCTTCCATCAAGATGAGTTGACGTATTCTCGCAGATACAGAGATTTGTACTAAAAGAATAATTCCTTTGCAAAAATTCCTCAGCGTACTGTATAAATACAATAGCTTGTTTTCCTTCACTGCACATGAAAACTAGTGTGTTCATGCAAATTGCCGCTCAAATTCTTGGTTTGCACAAGCCTTGAAAAGTCCTTGAAAATGTGTTGAGTCCTTGAATACTCCTTGAATTCGGAAAATTTAATAATTTTTGTCCTTGAAAAGTCCTGGAATTTTTCAGTGTCTCCTTGAATATTTCTGTTTGACCTTGAATTTTGTGGGTGCTGTTGGCATAATTCTTAGTCAGCCCCAAAACAAGATAAATCTTAGTCATCAGGCATTTCTTGTAGCTAAAACTTCGTATCAGGGCTTCTCTTCTCGTATTTTTAAAATGGCGGAAAACCCTTCTCTAGTTCCCAGTGTGTTCTGGGTAATTTTCAAGATGTTGACGTGTGGCTCCTTGGTGTTCAGGAACTTTCATTCTAAAATGAATTCGAAAATAGTCCTTAAAAAGCCCCAAAAAGTCATTGAAAAGTCCTGGAAGTTTTTCCTTGAACTGCTGTATGAACCATGAAAATTTAATGCAAATTTGATGCAAATGAGCCGAAACGAAATGCTTTACGTGAAAGTTAAATACCGAGAACGGAGGCAATAAGCCATATACATCCCGAGGGCCGTAGGTATATTGCGGACGTTCGAGGTATTTAAGTGTCTTATTTCATACTTGAGAAGGTTTTCACAACACGGCAATTCTCGAGAGAAAACAGTGCGATAATACTCACACATTCATACAGCAATTGTCTTTTTCAGTAATAAGAACATGCGTGGAAGATAATAGCTGTTATTACGGTTATATGCAAATGAGAAAATCTTTTGTTGTAAAGATCATCTAAGCGAGGCTATCGGGTCGATACAATGCATAACGGTTCATTAGCAACTTATTTGCATGCAACCGTAATAACAGCTATTACGTCATAGTGAATGCTTTGACTCATCCCATATGGAGGAGGGGATGTCAAGAGATGAGCTTATAAACCTTTGGCTTGCAAACTTTCGAGCCGTGAGGGCGGGGTTAAGCTATAAGCCAAGGTCTCACCAATAGACTGCTAATAATAGACCATATTCACGATAGCTGATATGATGGCTTTCATATTGTAATGCAAATTAGCCATGAGGTCTTCCAGGGGGAAAAAACACTGGAAGAAAAGACAATTTTTAACAGATCGGCTCGTCCTAGAGACTATATTTTTATACCAAATATTATTTCAAACTATTAAAAATATCTGCCAGTAGTTTTGGAACTGTTACATTTGTCCTTGGCTTGGAAAATAGAGTAAGGTCAATTTTAAAAGCCGTTTATTTTCTAAACTAGTGCCTAAACCAGTCCAAATTCGAGTATTTCATTTATCCGCAAAATGTTAACATACATAATTACAGGAAAACTTTAAAATTATATCAATAAAGCAGCTGAAATCTCCAGATTTAAAGTTGTTTGCCCCCTCAGCAACCACGTGAATAATCTGCATTACAATGCGAAAGCCATCATGGCGTCTATCGTGAATATAAGCTATAAAGCTGTTAAGTTGTGACGTATTTCCGGGTCCAATTTTTCACAAAATGCGCTAAAATAAAACCAAAACGTTCATTCACAATTCCTCCTCTACCTGTAATAAACAGACCTATGTACACCAATTCCTACTATGAAGAAAAAAACAAGAAAAATCTTCAAAGAACTGCTTTTCATTTTGGACCCGGAAGTCGTTTTTCGTTCGAATTACGTCACACTTAATAGCTCTATTGAGTGGTCTTTTGTTGGGACATGCTTCAGCAATAGACCTCTTTAGCTTCGTTGTTTGTTTACCCATTTCAGACCACGTGATGTCACTCTTGGGAGTTGATTCTTTCGTATGTTAATATTTCAACATGTTCATGATAAAAGAACAATTCCCAAGAGAATGTCACGTGGTTTTTTTGCATAAAGCTATAGAGGTCTATTCTGCCTCGGATAATTCCTGAATTCCTCATTACAAATTCAAGGGATGTATCTAGATATTGACCCGTGTCAATATAGACCTTTACGACATAAGCATGAAAACGAGGCCTAAGGGCCTAGATTTCATGTAAAGTAAATTAAAAGACTGCGATTATGACAGACAGTGAAGTCAAAGTTTCTTTACGAGATATCTCTGGATCAAAACTTTCAGATTTTCAGCGAACAGTCCACGGAAACCTTGATGGTACTGCAGCGGGCTTTAGAATGTCATATTAAGCGACATTCTAAAGCGTGTTTATAATCTTAATCTGAAGAAAAGTGCATGGAAAGTCAACTAATATTCCTATCACAGTACAGCTGTACGGAATTTGTGAGATGAAAAGACATTGCTAGTCAACTTCGCCTCTATTTTTGATTCTGTCGGTCCTTAGGCCTCGTTTTCATGCTTACGTCGTAAAGGTTTATCTAGATACATCCCTCACTAACGTATTTATCGGGATGAATAACAAAGAAAACCGTGTCAAGTATAAAATAAGGGTTGTAAGAAAGCAGCGCATAGAGGGTTTCCGTGGCCGCCATCTTCTGGATCAAAGCAAAAATAATTGTTCTCTATAGTGAACTGGAATATTTTCTTATTTATTTATTTATACCCCTTATTTTTTCTGCTCTACGATAACCATCCATTGAATTATTTCGTTTTTTAGGACGAAAAGCAAGAAAGAGATAAAATACATGACAGATACGTTCGGTAAGCCGCAGCTATTGTATCCTACAAAGATGTCATTTCCGGTCTCGTGTGGAATTTTCCTCACTGAGGGCAATGCTTGTCCGTCATTGTACTTATTGAGATTTAGAAGATCATTCTACTTAACAGAGCCGTGACAGGGGTGGCGGATTTTCTATTACTGTAATTCTCACCGCATTTTACATAAGCTTATATTCCATATTCACGATATCCGCCATGTTTGTTGTCTCGTTGTGATGCTAATAAGTCACGTGGTGTCCGAGGGGGCAAACAACTTAAAATTGAGGGTCGATTTCAACCCTCCCCATAGCATACTTTCGCATTTGGATAATATTTGTCAAAAAAGCTGAATTTGATCTTTGAAATTTGCCGATTTTTATAAAAATAGTTGTTCTTCCAATGTTTGCCCCCTGGAAGACCTCATGGCTAATTTACATTACAATATGAAAACCATCATGTCAGCTATCGTGAATATGGTCTATTGCTAGTTTTCATATGACGTCAAAGTGGCCATGTTAGTAAACTTCACAAAAGATTTTCAATGAATTCTTTTGTTGTATGATCCACCATGGCGGCCACGTTCTTTTGTTATCTTTTTTTTTTCAATTTATTTATATTTAAGTACATAACAATTGAATAGATTACACTCCCCCGCAAATAGCTAAGCTAGTCTAGG
>JAAAQI020082227.1:0-33691 GCA_011800005.2 Stichodactyla mertensii | reverse complement strand
CGATGACGATGACGATGACGATGACGATGACGATGACGATGACGATGACGATGACGATGACGATGACGATGATAATGTGATGTAGTGGCTCTGGTCGAAAGTGACGATAAGCTAGATGATGATGATGATGATTATTATTATTACTATTATTATTAATACATTAGATGAATTTCTGTTTGACTGTCGAAGGACAAGCGCTTCAAGGTCCACTGTACAAATGTCCAAGGTACACTGTACGTTCAAACTGATGGTCGCAGAGCTGACAAGAGCTGTTAACATGAATGTGATATGTCCATAATAACACAGGAGCATATTTATATGAGTGCGCACTCGACTCCATGGTAATAGCAACAGGGACATTGTGATCCTCAGTTGGTGTATTTGCCAGATGCTAAGAATGCACAAAATACTTCACGCTAAGCTCGCACAGAAAAACGTTTCGATTGAGACTTCAACAGCTACTCTCTGTGGTTCTGAATATGACATGAGGTGAGTGCAAGATTATTGAAAGCCATTGAATTCAAGAATGGTACTTGACGGATGTTAACCTTTTGCTCAAGGAGCGGAAAATATATGAAACAAGCTTATGTCATGCTATGGCGGCTACGAAGCAATTCAAAAATGACAAATATAAATATTTTTCAATAAGGCTGGTTATCCTCTGTGAACACTGCGCTTTGATCCAGAACTTCGTATTAGTATTCATTTTCTCTTGTACGTTAACTGGACAGTTACAAGCCATTCGTAGCATTTGACCCTAGAAGTCTAAAGGATTTGAAATGCGTGTGGTACTAAGATAGACGGCCATGCAACAGCTAGAGAACACAATCAGGCTGGTTCAACCTTTCGCAATATACACTGATCCTTGACAATTCTCTTCGTTGGAAGCAATCTTTTCATAATGCGTCAGCGCCTCAAGCTAACTTTTTTTTTTATTGTACAGAGGCTATAAAAAGTTTCAGACTGTCTGGCAGTACGTCGGGTTTGTTCGCCTTGCCCTACTTCTTCTTGTGTGGTAAGCTCATTCAGGTTGGAATAGTTAGCTATCTATTATAATAAGATACATTTTATGCCTTAAGGATCTTTGAATGGTGCGTTTCCTTTAAGTCGGACCTTTTAATTGCGCTGCAACTTTTCTAATTTGATTTCACATATATGATTTCCGTGCGCATGTGGTATTTCTTAAACTTTTAAGGGAAAGTACATGTTTGGTGGAGGAGGTGGGGAGACCTAGACAGTTTTTGGTAATCTTTTAGAGGGGAACTAGAACGAAGAATAGCCCATTTCGAAAGCGATTTTCTACAGCTTGGATTGTGTATCCAAGCTATGATTAAGCAATATAAAACGCGCGCATGTCTCTATGCTGTGATATAAACGCGCTGGGAGATGTAGAGCACGAGAAAAGCGAGCTCAGGAATATGAGGCGTTGGTTGTCTTAGCGCGAGCGTGTCTCTGTTCTCTGATATAAACACGGTAGCCAGCCAATCAGCGCGTGCGTTTTATCTGAAATATTTTATTAAAGTATATAAGAACTGGCAGAAGGAAAGGGGTATTAATAGCTAGTACCAATTGCACACTTTCAGGTAGCCCAAACAAACTAAACAGAAATAACAAAACAATATTGTGCTCGCCAAGGAAACGAAAGAGTCTAACTAAAGAAGGCCCTTTTCCTATATAGATATACATAGAAGTAACCGCAAGACGTTTGGACGCGCGCTTTTTGTCATCATATCGTTTCCTTCCCCCCAACGCCCTGCTTTCAGTACATATTAGTCAAACCATCCTAAAAATAGGGCGAGCCTTAACTGACCGGTTTAAAACACTGGTTTTGACACAGCCGACAGGAGTCAACAATTTGATTGAGGAGCACCAGCCTACCCCACCCCTCTCCAATAAAAAAAGCCACTTCGCTTTGATGTCATAGTGAAAAGTTATTATTGTAGTTTTCATTACGATTATGCAATAGGTTTATCTGATTTAAAGACCTGACATATTGGGAATTGTCTCCTCGTCGATATTAGTCGATGAACTGACGTTAGGATTTTGCCACTGATTCCAAAACCGGCTCGATCTTGCTAATGAACAATCAAAATACGATCCGTTTATAACAGATTATCATGACTACAATGAGTTTTAGATAAGATATCGCATCATCTATGCTGGGCTGATCGACTATGTATTTTGATTAGTGGGTAAACTTTTTGGATTCTGCCGTAAGAATATTAGCTGGATTTATAGATACTACTGACTTGATATGAAATTTTCATTGTGCATGCCTGTGTTGTATACTTGCATATCATATATACAGATTGATGTCTGGGTTCGTTATGAAGCCGCTTAGTGGCGAACAAGTTGTTTTATGCACATCAAACATGTCAGGGTATTTGGGTTCGTATCAATGGCGGATCCTGTGTAGAATATCATTGAAGCAAATATACGACCAAATTCAGGTAACTCGTCTTTTGAGCACATTTTGACGGCTCTTTCTTGCTTGGTTTATTCTTTACTTATACATTAATTAAGGATAGTCGCACACAGTCCTCTGCTTGATTCGGAAAAGGCAAAAGGAGGTCTGGTGCTAGTGACATCACTACGTGTGAAATATCAAAATTTGTGCAGTTGAGTTTGAAAGGGCAAAAATGCCCCAATAATAGTGTACTAAGCAATTGTACCATAAAGTTTTGTGATGTGTCGAGATTTACACTAATCTGTTCAGGCCTGTGGTGACGTCACCATTCGGGCCCAGGCTAACACCATAATGATGATGATGATATTTTGTTTCTTAAAAAACTCATAAATCATTAAGTCAAATGCATTTTACAAAAGAGGATAAATTACATTTAAAAAATACGTTACTATACATAAAAAGATAATAAAAACACAAACATACAAGCAATTTAAAACATAGAAGGCCAGATAACATGATTCTGATTGGTCAATCAAGGAGGGCTTTTTTCTTTGAGGGCTGCACTACTTCATTGGCTTCCATCCAGTTTTTTCATCTTTTAATTTGGCCCACTAAGTTATAAACAAGTAATCGCAGGGCGGTTCCTTGTAAAATAAAGGGGGAAAAAAAATTACAAATACATAGAAAGAATTAGAAAAACTTAAGACAACACTGTAACCGGTCGTGGGCGAGTATAAAAACTGAACAAGCTTTAGAATATATCAGAATTATTTAGTGAATTGCTTTTTAATTAATGCAAGAAATATGTCATTAAATAAACATAATTTTATTAAAACAAGATCTCAAACATGTGTTAGGCATTTGCATATCCAATAATTCTTTCTGGTTTGAAGACTAGAGAACAAAGAAAGTGAAATATTTTATATTTCTTTTGCTTTAGTTAAATGTGGAGGCAACTGATTTAAAACTAAGACTTTAGATTATATTAAAGTGTATATCAAGGGAAAATTTTTATTTTGAAAATCACTCATATGATTACTATGAAGTAGGATTGTTTTAGTTTTTTTGGATGTGGACTTCTCTATCCAGAGAAATAGACATTTGAAATATCAAAATGCAAATTAGATGATGTAAATTCTCTATTCACTATTTTCACATCCCCATAATGCTTTGCGTTTTGGGGGGCAACTGGAAGGAAAATTGTTCGAAAATTCAAAACTTTTCATATAGATGTTGAGTATATTTGCCATTATCATTAAAAATCGAGTATCAGTTTAATCAGAGTTAATGCCACACGAACAGGAGGATCAAAAGTTTAGTTTTACAGACAATGTATGGACTTACGAAAAGATGTCTTGACAGCTAATCATAAAACCTGTTTAAATTTCTTTCTTTCCCGTTTTGGTTAATCGTGATACACCTATAATTGTTACTAGCTGTTTTTTCTTTAATTCTATATAATCATCATGGTAATATTAACGATTTTATCTCATTTTGCCCCCCCAAACAACGCAAAGCATTATGGGGATGTGAAAGGGTGAATTCAGAGAAATAAACATTTAAAATATCATTATGCAAATGAGATAACGTAATTTCCAGAATGTGATGCATTTTAAATTATAATTTATGACAAGTGCTCTGAAGTAAGATAACCTTAAAGTTTACCAAACCATAGATTTCAGTTATAAAGATGATTTGCAAATGAAAAAACAGCAGTACTTTCCACAACAGCAATTTTGTATAATAAATTAGTCCTGAATTTACGTCATCTCATTTGCATTTTGATATTTCAAATGTCTATTTCTCTGGATAGAGAAATCCACATCCAAAAAAACTAAAACCATACTACTTCATAGTAATCATATGAGTGATTTTCAAAATAAAAATTTTCCCTCGATATACACTTTAATCGTCCTTGTTTTAACGAGGGTGGCACTAAATAGCCAGTGGCCAACAAACCTGTGGCTCTCGGTCCATGATCGAATTGGAATTTAGAAGTTGATTTTTGTGGAGGGAGGAAAACCGGACAACCCGGAGAAAAACCCTCGAAGCACAGGAGAGAATCAACCAGAAACTATACTCACATACGAAACCGAGCCCGGCGGGACTCGAACCCGGGTCGCAAGGGTGAGAGGCGAGCGTTCTCACCGCTACACCACCCGTGCTTTCCTACATTAATTATTAAAGGTTTTGTTCATAGCAGCCATCTTGCTCTTGGCTTCTATTTCCAAGATGGCCGCCATGATTGAAATTTAAAAGAGAAGATTGCCAATCTTCTCTTTTAGATTTCAATCATGGCGGGTCTCTTGCATCTTTTTGGGCTTCCACCTCTATCCATTTCCATTTCTGTTACAAGAAATAAAAGTTCCACTACCTCCAGGTGTATAGACCCTTTTAATAATTTCCGACGCCATTTGGAATAACTTATAGGCGACGTCAAACGCGGATAGATCGAGTTTCAAAACGTCTTGAAATAAACCTTTTTACTAATACAGTGGCCATCTTGAATATATTAATTTTTATTGTTTAAATCTCAATATTATGGGATGTCCAGGGGGCAAACAAAGGCGTTTTGAAACTCGATCTATCCGCGTTTGACGTCACCATAAGTTATTCAAAATGGCGTCGGGAATTATTAAAAAGGTGTATATTCTGTTAGCCAGTTACAGTGGATTTTGGAAGCTTGTTACAGTTGATTCTAGTGTGTCTTGTACTACTGAGTGGACCATAAAATGTCTTTGGGACAAACATTCTTTCAATGAATGTGTCCACTTTTGCTTACCAGTTGTTTTATGTAGATATGCTTGGGAACCCCGTGACGTATCAAAGTAACAACATTTTGTTTACCCACTCTATAAAGGAAATACCGTTCGTTTTCTGTCAGGTGTAGCACATTTCCGCTCGTGTTCTGCCTGCTGAACGAAAGCTATTTTGTCAAATTTTGCTTAACGCTTGTTTTATTTCTTTGTTAGTATTCTTGGTTCTCTTTTCCTCCTATTTCCACCCACAATGCATCTGTGACAGTCGGAGTAGGACATCACTACCAGAAATATCCAGCCCATCACGAAATAATTTTTTTTTGTCATCGTTTCCTGATTGTATAAACCCCAAAAAAGCAGGCCCGAATGCAAAGGTTTGCATTAATAACTCTACCTTTCTTTATATTTGACTCGATTAAGAAACAAGCGCGCGTCTAGCTTATGTCAGCGCGCACGATCTTTTACATATTTGTTTTAATCACAAAATTGTTTTAAACATATTTGTTTTAATCACAGTAGAAATTCTCTTCATTCATCAAAAAGTTAGTTCTATCCCACTTTTCCCTTAGAACAATAATATTGACTTTCAATATGTCCTGGCCTGTACTTCTAGAAACCTGTTTGCATTATTTCTTGAAACGTTCAAAATTGCACCGCGTCCCCAGCTGCGTTTTTCTTCCGGCGAAAGGAGAAAAGCCTGGGAACGAAATTAAAACGTTCAAAAACTACTGCGCATGAGATTTTCATCAATTTAATTTCAGCGAGTTCTTTTTTATGCGCCCTGACAATTAAAAGAAGCTTTCAAACAAAAATAATAAGTTCGGAATGGAGATTCTGTCTGTAAGTGGAAGCCTACCAACTGCAGTGCACATTCACTAAAACGATTGCTCGTAAAAGACAACAAAGCTAACCAAGCTATATTAAAATGCACTAGCTGACAGGACTGGGTACTGTATGCGCATGACCCCATATCATCTTCTTACAGCTAGCATGGCGGCAAAATGTACGATCTTACACCTCAAGTGGTCTAGGTTTCTTGGATAAGAAGTTAAGTAGAAACACTAGAAAATTTTGAACAGATTATGTAGACAGGCGATGGGTGAGCCCGCGCTTTAACCCACAACCGCTCACTCATTTTTTTTTTTTTTTTTTTTTTTTGTCCTCTATGTACAACACAGGTAGCCTTTAATGTCTGCATGAAGATTACTATGGAAATACTTCATTGCGCTCTCAAAGAGATTATTTTTATCAGGATATGACTCCTTGCTTGCACCCCGCGACTCTCTAATTATCGCCCCTAGCAACAGTATTCTAATTCATTCATTAGCCCCATATGCTTGGAAAGAGGAATGACGTGAGCGTCATAGTATTATTTGATTATTTCAGCGACTAGGCCCCCGCGCTCAGGAAATGCCAATTACACTTAAATGGTAGTTATGAAGGTCTCAATACCACTAGATACCAAGGAATATTAATAAAATCCGTATGAATTAATAATCATCAATTTTGTCGAACCCTGAAACAACCTTTGGGCTGTTCTAAGTCAGGGCACGGCTAATTCATAGATCGATTTGGAATTTAGCGTCTTAGGTTTTGTGAAGGGAGGGAAGCCGGAGAAAAACCCTCGAATCAAGGACTGGAACTCTACTCACAAGAAATGCCGAGTCCAGGGAATCGTACTCGAGACGTCAGCGGTAAGAGGCGAATGCTTTACTGCTATGCCACCCTTGATTCTTTGAAAACAATGATATGGTCAATTCAAATGCGGTCGACATCTTCATTTTTGGGGGATTAAAAGAAAATTAAAGAGTATCTCAGGTCGATTCCTTTTTATTCAATTAGTCAAATTTTTCAAAGTGGTGGTCGATTTAGTAATACTGTTATATTGTTACGGGTAGTGGCTCCCACTCTTTTCCTGAATTGTGTCTGAGATGGAATTCACGTCTATAAAGGGCGATGTTTAGTGCTAATAATAACCTGTTACTTGAACTCCATTAAGATGCGGTAAGACAGGAAACACAATCGTGCAGCCGCTCAAAATTGTAGATATAAGCGTTCTAAATGGTAGAGCAAATTTTGCTTGTATTAACACTCGCTCAACAAATGCTCTTTGATGTTGAACTAGAAACCATTTCCACTCTTAGTTAGCATCTTTACCTCTATCTGAGGCCTAAAACTTTGAACTGACTTTGGGTGCCGGCTACCTTTTACCATCTGAGATCAATCGATTCCAGGTTAACTGCCTGATGTTAAACCGTGACCCAGCTGGGAAAACTCTTTCTTTTGACAACGTCCTACAGAGGAGGGGGTTGCTTGCATTGGGTTTGTTTCATGAATTGTCATGCAATTTTCCTCAAGTCCCTGCACCTCATGTTCATTTGGATAACGCGCAGATATTTCACCTCCTCTTTACTTATTCCTCGTACATACCTCGTATACATTTGGGCAACTCATCTGTACGTGCTCCTCCTACCTCATGCATTTTATCCTGCGTAGCTGGAGCAAAAGGGACTGGCAACGTACATTTGGGCGTCTCTTACGTAGGGACTGCTGGTATGTAGGAAGACTTCTCACACATCCGGAAACCGCGCAAATACAGATGTCTCGTAGATACGGATACACATACGCACATCTTGATGATGCCATAACTGTGTTACTATTGATAGCGTTCTAATTGTTTATAGTAAACGCGCGCTATATGATAATCAACTTCTTTTATACCGCCTAGTTTCTTGTGCGTATAGAAAGAGCGGTTCGTCAGACCTCACACGACGAGTCCGTCGTTAGGTTGTAACGATTTATCCGAGATCTTTCATCTCTTCAGTTACCTTTATACTGAAAACAGTTATCAAAGGACAAACGTCTTTAATCTTAAGAAACAAACATTCGTATCAAGGTCCTCAGATGAGGTTATCCGCACGTAAGCCATACATGACGCTCGATAAATGAAAACAAGCCGAAATTTCTTTTTCCTTTCATAAGTAACTTAATGAAATTTAAGGATATTTGTTCATAATATACAGATAAAGCATGGTTAAGTGTTGGCTAGGTCGATCTTAGCTTGCACCCACTATGACCGCTTAAAATATTCCTTCAGTTTCTGCCCTTCAAAACCTTTCGTACTCAAAAAACAACCAAACAAACAAACAACGAGATAATTAGCCTATCATTATTCAAGACTGAAAACATAACCGTGTCGTGCAGCTGTTTGAGGATATCTCTTTCTAAGAATATCGATTTTTTTTTACTAATTCAAGAGAATGTTTAATCACTGATTGTGAGAATCAATGACGGTAGTAAGCCGGATCGTCACGCCTATAGATAAAATCATCCCACACGTGCACAGGATGACAGTAGCGCAGGGGAAAATCCTGTAATATATAGCCATCCCTGGTAACGCATCCTCCGATGACGAACGAGTCATAGTGTTCTGATTATAACTTAGATGTGATATGCTGCACGAGCATAACTTGTCACGCAGAGACCATGATCCCAGATTGATTGACAAACTTCTTTTGAAGTTTATGCTTTATTTTGAGTACAGGCTCACATCATTACACCAGGAATAGCAGGCAGCCGAATCCTTTCATTCAGTGCAGAACTGATGAATTACTAGAGCTGTGCTAAATCTGGAGATTTTTGTCAACACGAATGGCACTAACAATGCAATAAGGTTATCTAGTGAATCAGTGAATCAAAACATGAATCCTAAAGCATTCTTATTGTATAGGGGTTAACAGGGTCTATTACTGAATGAGCCAGCACTCGATTTCATCGCCATTGAAGCATCAAGTCCACTTAGAAAGACAATGTTTTATCTGTTAATACCGTTGTAAAGCTGTTGGGTATTAGGCCTGAGTGGTTAGGTATAATAGCATCTGTGACGGTAAGGTTAAAATGCTGGTATTAGCCTGTTTTTATTCCATGCAGCCAGAGAGACTTCTTGATTTGATGACAATAGGTTATTGAGCTCCACTTTTCTAGCTGACATAGCCATGCATTAGCTGTTGTGTTTCAACTTTTCTGCTAGTTTTCTCCTTCCATGTACATGAACTTCCTGTTTGTCTGTTTGCTTATTAGCACTAACAAATGCTATAGTGAAATTGCGCGTAAACGACATATCGTATCTCTATCACTATCAACATCTGTTTTATAAACAAAGATATTTGCAGTCGTTTCGGACCTTGATCTCTCCAAGAAGTGTGCTAAGCGACTTACTCAAATTTTTATCCTCTTCCTCTCTCCTCCAAAACCAACACCCAACACATAACCAACTCAAATCATTGAACCAAGCAAGGAATTTTTGATATTTAATAGAACAACTCTAATTATATTTTCTGATATAATGATTTGGAATGTTCTTTACGTAACTAAAACAACACGTAACGAAAAGCATGCATTTGCGAGCACGTTGGAATCCATGGCATCAGAATAATTCATCGTCTATGTTTCTACACACCAGTGTCAGGAACCAATTACAAAGGAAGATTGTAACATTTATGTTGAAAATTAATTACAGTCTATAGGTATATTGCTCATTAAAAGTGTCCTACCGCAACCACACAGCCTAAGTTATTGTTAAGAAATGGCATCAAAGTAGGATGGCCGGGGTGTAACCTTTAATATCAATACCTATACACCATTCTAGCATACAGAAACACAAATATTTTGATAACTAAGGGACTTGGCTCATTTGTTACTCAAAATAGCTGAGAAGGCTTGGTACATCATCACATTGCAACAGCGCATGAAGGAAACGCTAGTTCTAAGTAAATTTGATTATCGCCAAGAATTCCATTCATTTGAAGGAAATTTAGACATTCAAGATCACAGTGAGAAAAAAATTCTTGTTATTTGCTAAGTTGAGATGTACGTAGGGAACTTTTAGTTTGTACAACTCCGAAATGGCTTGGACATTTAGCAATCATGAGCCGTACAAATGGTCTTACAAGCATAACATTTTACTCTATCTTTTTTGAACGACCGGAACCATGACAACGATAGGTATTGCGCGAAAATGCGTAAAAACAACGCCAAAGGCTGTTTTCCTCGAGTTAGAAACCAAGAGTTTATATCGTTCGTGATACTATTTCAAGTAATTCCAGAAAGGTTTGAGTATTGACAGGAAGAGTAAAGATACAAATCTTGAAGTTTCCACACATGGTGACCACCTGTATTGGCCGCCTGCTTGATGACAGTGTTCGAGGTGTCCTATACTCACTAGCCAACCGACTCAGTGGCAAGTCATCTTTCAGTACTTTGTATAAACTTCTTCATCGTAAATATAGAAAGGTATCTTGGCTTCAGGACAAACCTGATTAATGCAACAAAACTGGGAATCACTTTCTATAAGTATACATTTTCTTATTTTTGCCTTTTTAAGATGATGATTTTGGGTCAAAAAGGAACAAAATATACCAGAAAGTGTTGCTACTTCAACATGAATTGTTCCTATTTTTTTTTCTTAAAAAAGTACCTTCTTTTAGCAAATTATACCAGAGCTAATTATATTGCCTAACTTTTCAAAGTACGCATTAGTTGCAGTAGAAGAAAGCCCACGTTGTGGTAGTGAAAACATTATTCAACCCAAGACGTTTATCCATTGGACTTACCATACTTGTTTATGGATGATCAATACAATCATTTTTTGTTTGGGACAGGATAAACTTCAATAATAATTTGAATTCCAAGAAGAATAGAAACGGAACTGATTGCAAATCTATTCGCAACAACTATCAAAATTGTCAAACTTGTCTTTTGTTTTTTTCTAACAAGGCAAGCGTAGACGCAGCTAAGGTTAAGTCAATTGTTAGAAATTTCTAATCTCAAAAGTCTTGTACAAACATTTCTTTACACATTTAATCGCTAAAGAATTATCTTGATACCGAGTACTATGGGAGAGCAGTTGTCTTGGTAAACGATGGAATGAGGCTTGTGTAGTGACATCATTACGAGTTATAGCGCATGGAATGTCCGTTACATTTACAAGAAACTTTATTTTTCTGTCTTGTAATGTTCCAATTCTTCTTACCGTCGAAGTCTCCCATGCTTTAGAGACCTTAGTTAGACGTACTATGGAGTTTCCAACGCTAAATTGAGCCAGTTACTCGTAGCTTGACGTAGTTTTAATGCTAGATTTAATTTCCCTGAAGAGTTGAAGTGATGCTTTGACCTTATTTTGGTTAGAGCAGCCGTCAGTACAGGCCCGTGCTTTCCTGCTAGTGTTTTCTTCCTGGAGTCAGTGGAGTGGGTATTAATTTGATAATTTCCTTGGTCATATAAACAGTCTTTACGGTGAAGTAGAAAAGAAACATTTCCTGTTTTTCTAAAGGTTGTGGGTAGAGCAAATGTGAAACTTGCACGTCTCTTTTTCAAATTTAACTGTGTCTCGAATGACTAGCTGGTTTGCGGCGTTGTCCGGACTATGTCTCTGTGATACGATTAAATACGAAGAGAGATATAGAGAGGTATAACGCAAGATATTACCAGATATGGGAGAAGCAAATCAAACTGTTCTCTGACTAGATGAATTCATATTTGGTTTAATATTCCGTTGATAATGACGAATACGAGCGGTAATTGTTGAAGTAAACTTCCAAAGCCGCAGTCAAAGCACAAAGCGGCTCGATGTGCATAGTCCATATGATCAAAGAATTCGTTTTAATTCATGAGCCTTTGAATGACTATGAATGTGCGCGCTTAGGCCTTTTCATTTCCGTTTGATGGTAAACTGCTAAGCACCGATGAGAAATCGAGCAGGAAAGCCGCTACTTGAAGAATTAAGGCCGCAGGTCGTGTTGTTTTAAGAGTGTTCTTTATAACAATGTACACGCCGTTTCAAATAAGCACACCTAACAACGTTCGGCACATCAAAGCAATCCCTTCAATCCAAACAGACCGTATTGATTTAAAGAATAGTCGTGATCGTCACACTGGTTATTATTCACAATCACGACCAACAGTACACAATGTGAATTTAGCGCATAGAACCAGTCTGTTGCTAACATTTGACGCTGCCAAAAGCACGACAAGAATTCCCTAGTATGTGTTGTTTTGTTCCCGCCAACGATCGTTTAGGATCCACTTCAAAATTGGTGTATCCGGAAGGATACTATGACTGCGTTCTAGAGGGGCATCCAGGTGTAGCACTGTCTTCCTACGTACAGTCGAATAATATCTAAGGCACATATCTCATCATTGTCCAGTTCCGCAGACTAAATTAAAAAAATGATTAATTCGTCCGTCGACCAATCAGAAGACACGTTGATGTCGCAGCTTTTGGAGGATCGTAGGTCTATATAACAGGCGTAGCACGCGTCTGGGGACAAAAACTCTCTTACAATTATCGCATGACGGAGAACAAAAATGGCCAAGTGGTCTTTGACGAATTTTGCACGATTTATTCTGATTTCAATTTCTGTGCAAAATGTTTTAGAAACGAGTTCTAAAAAGATGTTATTGTAAGTATAGAAGTAGAACGTAACTTGAATTACAGCGTTTCCTTTACGGAGACTGATTTGTGTTTTTCTCTCGTTGTTTAGTGTCGCCTCTGTCACCATACCTCCAAGTGTAATCTGCACACGCATTAAAGGACTCTCAGCGAAACAAATGCGGTTCTGTGAGAACAATCCAGGCACCATGCAATCGATTACGGATGGCTTTCAACTCGGTCTGGAAGAATGCAAATACCAGTTTCGTAAAAGGCGGTGGAACTGTACATCTCTTGGATCGAAGCCACCATTTAGCAACCATGCAGTACGTAAGTATCAATAGCCCTATCCTATTTTTATTTGGTTTAAGGCATCTTAAGCGTTGGGCCATCTTAGTCCTCGACTTTGAACATTAGCGATTGATCCCCAACTAGTAGCCTAAGGATTAGTAGTATTTATTTACACAGTGGTATTCCTTGTATATATATGTATATATATATATACATAAAGAAATATAGATGAGTCATTCAGCTAGAGTCATCCTTCCGCAGTCTCGAGGGTGTGTTTATGCTTTTCAGTGTCATTGACTCGTGCCTAGAGTACTTTGATCCGACTGAGGGCTTTGTAAGGATTGTGTCGGCTTTACTCAATAAAGCCAACTGCGTTTTCGATCTTTTGGAATAAAAGAACAACTCATGAAATCCGTTAGAAAGGCCGGCGCATTGATGACTCTGTGATCTGGCTTCATCACGAAACGTCACCAGAATTTTGCAGCCGTGTGCAATATACGCGATTTTACGATGACAGAAAGCACTTGGTATGTTTGACCAAATGTCAAGGAGGCTTACACACTCTTATACTTAAATACTTATCTGTTGAAACTTGACAGTCAAGAATGCTGCTCGGTCATGCTATCCGTTATATTGATCTAGTCCGGCTCTTGCTTCAACGTTGCTTACTAAACATACAGTGCATCGAAGATACTTGCCAAAACACTATGAATTAGCTATGAATCACGTTTCTACCCTTTATGTGATTTCTTGCTTTGAGAAGTTATTGTTTTTAAAATCTTTTAAACTTTTCTTTTTATTCTAAAACCTTTTTTGGTGCCTCAAAATTCATTAGTCGAGGCTTGGACACAAATCTAAAAAACTCCGAACAATCACGTTCATTCACACAACTCATAACTAGAGTACAGTATTGCTGGCATTATTTATACTTAAGTGTTTAAAACGATATTCTTTACGGATTATAAGTCAATAACTTTGCTCAAATGCCGTGTAATCCAATAATCAACGAGTGATAATATGTGAAGTTCTTGAAAATAAATCATCCATGGAAAAAGATAGGGGTTACGTGCTGGTGGTTGGCGGGGCTTCTCTTGTGAAGGACTTACGTTAATTCAAAACTCATAGCTGTATCAGTATGTCCATGTGTTATTCTTGGACGGTTGCAATCATTTTTGTGAGAACATGGGAAGCCAAATCTAATGTCTTGCAACCCCTTCTTCTGTGATCTTTCCCTCAGGTCTAACTGATCGCTCACAATCCAAAATCCAACTCCAAAAGCTTGTACTCAAGGGAGTCTTTGGGTAGAGTTTTGTTTAATTTCTGAAAAGCTCATTTGGGAGAAATTAAAAACTGTATTGTATTGATTTAGTGTTTGTCAATTTTAGAATAGTGATATTGGATACGAAAAAATGAAAATTCCTATGTAGAATATTTCACAAGTGTATCAATTCCTTTATAATCTGTAGTCAGTGGATAGCTTACGGGTCGCATATTTGGGAAGAGAATTGTGTATACAGTTGTAATGTTTATATGAATCTTCAAAATGAATGAGTATTTTTTTGACCTTAGCAATTCATCTTCCATTCATTTTATTGATCATATACTTCGCAAGCTAAGAGCCCATCTAATATAATGGTGTGTGTTTATTTTTATACAGCTGGAACTAAGGAGTCAGCTTTTACCCATGCCATCATTTCAGCTGGGATCGCACACGCGGTTGCACTAGCTTGTACTAAGGGGAACGTCACAAAATTGAAATGCTGCGACTCTTCTTTGAAAGGAACCAAAAGCGAAGACGGATGGAGCTGGGGAGGCTGCAGTGTGAATATCAATCGAGGGATAAAGGTTGCAAATGCGTTTCTTGATGGCCAAGATCCCGGCCAGTCGGACATTGCATTAATGAACAAGCACAACAACGAAGTGGGGCGCAAGGTAAGTGATCCATGCTTTCTATAACAATACGCTCAATACTCTCGGCCTAACGGAACATAACGCCTGTAATATATGTATATAATGATATAATTACTGTCCTAATAACCCAGTGACAATGGAAACTAATCTTTGAACGATTGTCTGGTCAGTTACGCTTTATCTTGCCGACATAGCTAACTTAGCACGCGAATCAGGAATTCGTTAACGGTTTTCTTGGTTTGTCGGTCATTTGGCCGTTCACAGAAGAAGGTTTTTGATGAAACGAGTACCCTAGCATGTCTGTGTGTGAGGGCGAGAGAGTGAGTGGATTTGATGAAAGCCATGTGAAGGCAGATCATGAAGGCAAAGATTTGACAGTCCATAGCTGTGAAGACCAGACAGTGTTTATTAAACACACCGAGACAGCTATTGAAGGGTTAATTTGCACACCGCTAAACCACAGATCGTAATTACATCGGAAATTAGATCTCAGGGTATCTGGATTGATCTAACGCGGTTATACATCAATCTTGGCTGTTGTTAAATCCAATTTCATCCAATTTTACTCCCACGTCAGTAAATATTGTGGGACGTTATTAAAAATCAACGGTGTTCTTTTGCCACGAGAAGCCTTCATTTGTGGCTTCCTTTTTTTGATAGAATCCTGCTACTAGCCGGCAAGATACGGAGAAGAAAAATCAAACAATCTGATATTTAGATAGTAAATAACTGGAAAACGAAATGAAAAGTGCTTATTGCACCCTCTTTAAGCTGTCACCACGTCTCAAGAATGCATTTGAGAAATGGCTCAAGATTCATTGAATATTTGGGATTTTTTTTCTCAAAAAGAACCAAACTCGTGTATGTGACAAACGCTTCCACACTCATAAAGGTCCACCGCGCTTTAATTTTACAAGGATGACGAGAGACAAAGCGTCTACAAAAGGTTTAGTCAAACGTGAATGATCTTCTCTGGATCTCGGAATGTAGTGATATTGTCTCCCAATTAAAATTTCCAAGAGTCTTGTGATCGTCCTAGGCTTATTTTTCGTTTCTGGCGAGAAAGAAGCCTAAATGAACATGCTAGTTATGAAAGCTAGTCATTTTTCCAAGGGTCTTGCGCATGTGAAACGTCTTATACCGCTACTTCTCCGCGGCATCTTACACAGAATTCTTTTTTTGGTGAACTCTTGTTTTGTTATTGTTCTTGGAACAGCGTGGGTTCCGCTGTCTTAATATATACCAAAAGAATCAATCAAAACAAACGGATTAGAAGAGAAGATGTGGGTTATTTTAATTCAGTAGCTTTCTGTATCTTTAACTATAAACGAGTTTTTGATGAACTTCCTTACAAGGAATTAAAATCATGGGTTATTTACGTAAAGTCCGCTCTATGATAAACATGGGAATTAAAAATAGCCAATAGCAGAGGATCATAACCATTTAGCTACGAATTTTATTAAGAAATTTCATTTTGTTATATAAGCGCACGACAGGAGCGCCAGCCCAAGTTCTTATTTCAGACACTACTGGATCATTGACAACTCAGTCGGTTACGACACATGTTCTATAGCCAAAAGAACAAAATGTATGGAATTGCACAGTGCCGTGTGCCCTTGGACTTGTAATCGTTATTCGCCCTTGAGTTAAATAACAATAAAAAAGTGCTTGATAACATAAAGCGATTGATTGCGATAAGGTTACATTTTATATGTGATCTTGAGTGGTAACAATAGTGAACTCTCCGAAACTGCCCGCCCATCTGAAGACACTTGTCATTGGATGAGTGCATGGATCAATGCTTTACCAGATCAGTAATATTCATCAAATCGATAGCCTCTCAGACTGGCTTAGTATTTTGAAAAATCATTTAGATGCACGCCCATAAATTATGAACCCCTGTATACATATATATTAGTATGAGTGTGAGTATATTTAACAAGTATACCTGGAGCCCGATTCCAGGGCCTGAATGGGCTACGAGTCAATTGCTCATGAGGGCGAGAGGTCTAATTGTTTAATTATTAAATAAAAAATAAAGAAAACCTAGAACATTTGGCAAAAACCTCGGCAAAATACGATGCAGTCATTTTGATTTGGCTAGTAGGCTATCACTAATAAACCTGTAGTAGCCTAGCCAATCAGATGCAGAGAGATAGAGTGGGAGAGGGTAGCAGTGAAGTCTGTATAGCTCTTCTCTTGCTTTTTTTTTTCACTAAGGATTGCAGTTTAATTAGGACTATAATTCATATTTAAAGTAAACTAAAGTTCTTTTATGTGTTCATTCTCGTACCAATTTTCCTTTGTTTACAGTATATCCCGTCTCATTCACCATGTTCTCCTATTCTTAATACTGATAGGCTTACAAATAGATTTTGAGTGCGATGTTTAGTATTTCAACCAAAAGTCAAAGGCTTCCAGTAGTGATGTTCTTATGGTTTGATCATATCATGAATGTTCCATGTGCCGGAGTGTTAATCCCTTTCGAATTGTGACTTCTCGTGGTATTAGAGTTGAATCATTGTTTTCATCACAGTACAAGTCGTACTGCATAGTGTGTCTATCCTCTCAGTCTAGTAGTTAGTTGTGCTCAATGTCCACGATGCAAATATAAACTGAGCTTTACTTCCAGAAGTAATAAAAAAGCCCAAAAAGCCAAAAGCATCCCGTTGCGAATGAAATTAAATCACGCGAGCTCAGCATGTGTTACGGGGTGTTCATAATTAAACTTTGTCGGGCTAAAATTACAAAGATAAGTTCTGCTCTCGAGCCGTAAATGTTGTTAATAAAGCAAGGAAAAGTTTCATTCACAATGAGATATCTCTGCGGTTCCGACACACCGCGTAGAATAGGAAACCTTGCTGGGCAAATATGTCACGTTCCAACACTCCTCTGCTCAATAGAGAGCATTTTAGTCCCGGATCATAACAAGGGACATCTGTCATTATTTGACGATTATAAAAACATCTAAAACGAAAGCAATTCAGAATTAATAGTTTGAAACAGCTTGATTTGACTGAGATTAGCTATGAAGCTATCAAATTAGGATGGTGCTGTCTTTGCAGTGCGAAATCCATTTGGGCTAATAATAGTCAACTTTATCACATTGTATCCAAAATTGTTTTGCTAATTATACATTTCTATAAAAATGAATAAATAAATAAACAAACAAACAAACAAGCAAACAAACAAACAAATAAATAAATAAGTAAGTAAGTAAAAACTTTTAAAGTTACGTTAAGTAGATGAAGATAGTGATTTAAGATAGGACGAGAGAGAGATAAGTCTGAGAGTTTACATTCGTTGGTCACTTGTATTACCTGAGAAACAAGAGAAAGACAAGTGTGGCGTCGCAGTATCGCAACTAAAAGAGACAACTCAAACCATTACTACCCCATTCAAGCACCAGCTGCTCCTAACCAGCATTGTCCAGGAACATCTTGAATGACCCAGAACGATCGACTGCAAGGCGTGGCCTTTGTAGCGCCTAAACTGGATACTACCTCACCAGATTCAACGAAAGATTCTTTTGGTGGGCTAGATTAATGTAAGTTCGTTCATAATTATGTATGCTGATGGCTCAGTAAAACATTGATCTTCGTCGATGGGGAATTCAAACTTTTCTCCTTATGGGATACCTATAGTCAGGTTCTTCAACTATCTCAGTGGCCATACGATATGTCGTAGTTGTGTTAAATTTTAAACCTAAAGGAAAGTCTAAAGAATGTTTTCCGTGCAAACCTTATGGAAAAGGCTTCATTGAATTCCAAAGTAATTTTAAGTAGGCACCTATATTTTTAGTTTAAGATAAGTTGTTATAGATTAGTTAAATATACTTTTTTGAGGAGTGGTGGTATACGATCGTTTCATAACCGCAAGATGCTTTTTCGATATATATATCTTTAGAACAATTCGGTTTCTGAGAGTGTATATAAGCAGAGAGCTCGATTGTAATATTTTATTGGTCAGTGTCGTGTTGCATTACAACTGAACTCGG
Organism: Stichodactyla mertensii; assembly: GCA_011800005.2. Taxonomy (NCBI): domain Eukaryota; kingdom Metazoa; phylum Cnidaria; class Anthozoa; order Actiniaria; family Stichodactylidae; genus Stichodactyla; species Stichodactyla mertensii. Next base: position 14,897 of record JAAAQI020082227.1, on the reverse strand, counting down.
ATATTTCTAAAATTTTGGGTCTAGTGATATTTATACAGAAAATTTTCTTGCCATTATAGGAAGGTTGTCTATCAATTTGGCTATTTATGATGAGTCGTGTACATTTAATGAATAACTCTTGTTACAGCGACTCATACTAATCAAAAAGAAATATTACATGCGACTTCACAGCTTAGTTTTTACATAAAGAGCCCGGCCTTTCTTTTACTAAATTTGACAAAACCAATGTCGAAGTTTTTTACCGGGAAAAGTCATCTCAAAGCTAATAGCAATCGTAAAATAATGCTCTAAAAACGAATATTTTACGTATGACGCGATTTTTAATCTGCAATTCTTTTCTATTAGCTTTTTTATTCCAAAGTATCATTGTTTAAGATTTCCAAAACACTTTCTGTAGGTAATAAGGAGTAACTTGGACTTACAATGCAAATGCCACGGCCCGTCTGGATCGTGCAACATGCGCACCTGCTGGAAATGGGTGCCTTTATTTCGCACAATTGGAGATATGTTGAAAGACGTTTACGCAGATGACAAAGCGAATGTTCAGGTCGAGGTAGTGTCCAAAGGCTCGTCTGCAGGGCAAGTGCCTGCCTACCTCGTTCTGAAGAAGAATAGGAACGATAAACCTGATGTGGAACGCAATCTGGTGTGGCTGAAGCCTTCGCCTAGCTACTGTGACAAAACTGAATCGCTAGGAGTTGCTGGGACCGTTGGAAGACGATGCAACAAAGAACAAGGCTCGCAGCAAGAGGATAGTTGCGAAGTTCTCTGCTGTGGACGTGGCTATAATGTTAGGGAAATTGTACGGCATTGGAAGTGTCATTGTAAATTCTATTGGTGTTGTGAAGTCAGATGCAAATCCTGTTCGCAAAAGCAAAAAGTACACAGTTGCCAGTAGAATGAACCATGTTGCATGTGGAGCTGTGTCAACTCACGGTAGCTTAAAGGATGGTCTACACAACATGGATATATACTGTTTGAGCTGGTGATACCGGACTCGAATGATGGAGTGGTAAGACATACGGATTTGAATGATGGAGTGGTTGACACATGGATTCTCTATAATTGAACCTATATGTTCCCCTCCAGATTAAAAGACTGTTTTAAGAAATACGACTACGAGTTCAAGAACACAAGGCACTTTTTTATTTTTTTTCAAAATCATTTTTCATGTATCTTTGAGTTAGTTTCACGAGTATGCACAATCTTCTTGACACCTGCACATAAGGATTGTAAACACAAAGTCAACGAGTTCCTGGGTAAATTTTATGCTTTTAATAACGGGTCAAAAATTATTTAGTTTCACTAGCTTTATACAACTCGTAATGATTTGCGCTTTTGAGGGAAGAGACGACTTGTTAAAACATGTACAAAAACGGATGAGAGAACAAAGTTGTTGAAACTCTTCTCATCTCTCGCAGGTGCAAAGCATCATGGGTCATAACTTGATGTGGGCAAATTAAGGATCGTACAATACTACTCTATTCAAAAGAATGTCAATTTCAACAGAATTGTGCATTGTGTTGAAACTAGCTTTAAGGTAGCTGGTGTGAGAGCAGCACAATGTGACAAAGTTTTCCGTGAAAAGCCTGATAAAAATAAGTACAAGGAATATAGACTGTAAGGCAGCAACTGTATTATAGTGAGTGGCGAGTATTTTTTATAGTTATTGTTTAGATTGACAGATGTATTTATATGTATTATCTTTAACTGTATTTAAGGAAGTTATTTCAGTTATAAGTACATGATTTGACGAAGAACTTTAATTTTACAAAGGTCGAATTTCTTTGCATGCTCTCTGCATTCCATTTTGATTGACAATTTGTAAATATTATTATTCAACGAATTAATTGGCTTAGCGTTTATCGATCGTTTTCAATAATCTCTGAAGCGAGCTACACACTTTTAATATATAGTTATTTATTTCATCGGTATTTAGAATGTTGTCTTAACATGACCCAAAGCAGCTTTATATTGTATTTATATCAGTTTATGCATGTAATGGTAGTTATAATGTATGGCTTATATATGACAAATTATTTATTCGTCCAGAGACGCACACCCAAGGAATCCTCAGAAGTGTCCCTTCTTTTTTTACAAACTACGTACAACAGACAAAATTACATATCTTTGAACCACTTGCAAAGGTAACCAGGCCCTTGTTCTAAAGCGAGGCTATAGATTGGAGAGTAAATTTTATTCCAGCCTGACTTGGACGCAAAGGTTTGGTTATTAAAGTTGTTACAATGAAATAAACTCTAAATTAGTAAAGTTTGTGTGAGAGTCCAAGCATTGTTTTTATGATACTGATAAAGCACCCATGTTATATAAAACAATAAAGTAAAGACACAGCTATTTGTAGTCTTCAGTCTTGTATGACGTCATGAAAAGAGCGTTTGCCAACATTAATATGATATCAGATTATGGGTTTGTTTCCATTCTCCGCTGCACAGCAAAGGCATCACGTGGTGCTAGAATGTTGGCTGAGAGAACGAGCGACTCCTGTTCAAGGAACGTATGGTAATATATCTAATCACAGCATGAGCTGGCTTTGACCATGATGCTTATAACCAGTTTACACGTAACCATGCAAGATCGCTACTCATCTCTCATGACCAGATATTGCTAACTCAGTACACTAATCATCCAGTAAGACCCAACTCATGAATCATTTTATATGCGTGTTATTCAAATTTACATTGTTCTAATTACTTGTTTGTAGCTTCTTTGTGAAGATCATCTGTTTGCATACGTGGTTAACCCGCTCATCCAGCTGTCATTATTAATGTACCCAGAATAACGCATTCTACATTATTTTTTTTTCCCACTTCTGCTATCCTATCCAACGGCTTTCTCTTTTAAAGTGCAAATTTTTCAGACCTTACAAGTCTTCTTTCTTTCCTCTTTCAAGATACATATTTACCAAGATCTGTGGTCACTCTTTCTTCAGTCCTCTTTCATTCACATCCAAGAAATTCTATGAACACACTTTCCCTTGACAATTAACACATTCTAAGATACAGTTAACAAGTTCTGTGTCTTCCTCTTCCATTCAATTCACGAAGCTGTAACACCGTATTTGCCGTTTTCACAAACTAAGATACACAATAACAATAAACAAAGCAACGTCATGAAGCTCTGTCAGTACACTTGCCAGACACCGTTTTCACAGACAGATACACATTTACCGAAGTTATTAGCTACCTGTTTTACCATTCTTACTTCTTTAATCTTGAGATTTAACCATCTCAGATAAAGACAATCCTTTTCCATCATTCTCATCACATTCAAGAACTGTAACTACTCGTTCCTATATTCTGCAGCCACTTCTAATTTAACTTAAAGACTATGTTCACCGACAATTTCTTTTCTTCCATATATAAGAAGGAATTTTTATTTACCACTCATTCTTTTAAAGACAAACATCACGTTTTGTAACCTTTTCACTTTCTTTGGTGCGTTAATCGTGCTTTTATCATCACACATCGAATAGTCTGACGCGCTAGTCACGCTCTGTTTATCCTGTCACGCACTCATCCTAGGTACTGAACAATAGCTTGGTGCTGGAATGCAAGTGTCATGGGACATCCAGTCTGTGTAACGTACGCACATGCTGGAAACGATTACCATCGTTTCGAACCGTGGGCCATCGCCTTCATGTCATGTATTCCTCACACAGCGTCATGGTTAAGAAAGCAGTGAGTTCCTCTCTGGTGTTAGTGAGCGACAATTATAGAAAACCGAAGAAGACAGAAATAGTGTACCTTAGGGTGTCACCAAATTACTGCGAACGAAATTTGACAAGAGGACTGCTTGGTACCAAAGGACGACTATGCATCAAGGATACCAGCGATCGAGAGGCTGATGTATGTGACATCATGTGCTGTGGGCGTGGCTACGACACACGTATTGTCACCAGGAAATGGAAATGTAATTGTAAGTTTCACTGGTGCTGCTATGTCAAATGCAAGTCCTGTTCAGAGAAGGCCATTCTGCACACGTGTAAATAAACAATGCTCCTGTGTTGATGCAAAAACTGTTCGACGAAGGCTGGTGTATGTAGTCGCCAAACGTCAAACTCCAGTCAAGTAAAAAAATATGATAATTGTGTATTAAATTATAAAACTATTGTGCAAATGACAATTAGAAGGCTTAATTATAGTAGAAATGTGTGCACAAAATAGACACGAGGTATGTGCACGATGCATTATAGGGTCGTATCTTTAAACCAAACTGCTCCAACACAGTGTAACATCGGTCAGATGAGGCTCAATAACGTCACTATAGAATGTCAAACAGTGCTATTAAAATAGCAGAGAAATATCGATTGTGTCCTTGGGTAGATAGGCTCCCCTTTAGCTTGCTCTGCGAATTTGGGCCCATAGTGTAAAAGATTATAGGTACTACATGTAAAAGGTGAAGAGCAGTATATGCAATGGCACTGAATCCAAAGGAGGTAGAAGGGAGAAGGAGAGAGTGGCACATTGATTTTGGGTGTAATATTTTCCAGGGGGAAAACATTCCACCCAAAATAAAGGTCGGTGTCACTCCCTTCTTCTCCCTTCTATCTCCATTTCTAAGAGTAATTAAGAAACCACACCTCAACAATTTCACATAATTCTAGGTGGTCAATAAGGGGGTAGTCACAAAATATTCAAAGCACATTTTACACAGTGCTAAGGACAGAAAAGTATAGTCATAATACATTTGCATGGGATTCATTTCATCGCTGTAATGCTGTCTCTCAGTATCATTTTAAATCAGCATAAATATGTTAATGTAATAAACAGTCAGACAGTAGCATGGTTGAACTAAAACACTTGGTCTATTCAAATAAGCTCAATATTGTCTGTATATCCAGTGGTAATCCATCTCCATATCAAGACAAGAAAACACATACAGGTATGGAAACCTACTGGTAGTGTATATCGAGGTGCATTAGCAATTATCATATGACTTATGGCTTGAAAGAGACTCTTCTTACTGACCAATCTATTGTTTTCTCATCACTATACTCAGATGATAATATTAATATCTATAACATCTATCTAGATTATACCATGATGTTAATGTTAATATCTATATAGAAAATATCTTATCTTTGTACAAAAATGATAATATTAATACCTCTTAATATCGGTTTAGACAACAGATCTCATAACCATACCAAGCTGGTAATATAATATCTATTAATATCTATCTAGCAAATGAATCTTTTCTCCCCCTAGAAAATAATATCAATATTAATATTTATCAAGCAGATGAAACTCACCACTATACAAGCAAAATAATATAAGATATATCAATATCTATTTAGCAGAGGAGTTTTTCTATAATCTCAATAATTAATAATAATTGCGGTTTGGCTGAATTGACATCATGCATTAATTATGACTTCTAATACAGTTAACCCGACTCATCAGGATGCTTGCCAATCTAACATAATTCTTTTCTTCTGGTGTTTTATAATGATAACCTATGCTGTGGTCAGTATAAGACGTTTCTCCTGCTCTGACTCTTTTGATACAGCTAATTAAACGTAACAGACTTCTATGAAACCCGAGGAAGCTTTTGTATCTATATTACCAATACTATAACCGCGATAACATAGTAATTAAGATGTTGTGGTATAAGACATTTTTAATGCAGTAACCCAGCTCATCTAACATTTCAAGAGTCTGATTTGAAAATGAAAAAAAGCCACTGGCGTTCTTTTTATGCATACGAAATAAACCTGCATAGTTATATCTATAACTATACTTTCTTCACCGGATTTACTTAGAGATCGGGTGCTTTTTTGACATGCATCACTAAGGAGAAAAGGTAGGACAAATGGACTCCGTTTTCAGCCTTGCTATTTTTAACCGCTTTGGTCTAGAAGCTTGTATTGTTTTAGCAGGTGGCTTGGGTTAAAAATTAATGTTACGATGAAATCTTTCTTATTGAAAATGGAAACCGAGACGTTGCATTATAAAAATAAAGTTTTTATTCGCTTAGTTATCATTCAGATTTCTTTCCTTGGAGGTAACGAGTGATGAATTCACTGAATTAAAAAACCAACAGTTCTTGGAAGAAGAAACGCAACAACAAATTATCTAAGAATCTGTTACAACTTTGCGGTCATTTATTGAGTTATATGTTGGCATCATACATATCAAAACTCTGAAAAATAAAGAAATAAATAAATTTAAAATATTCATCCCATGCTCGGGCCTTAATCACGTCAGCGCACAGTTCATCAGGGTATGTTGCACACGCTTATCGACCAATCAGAGCGCTCGTTCTTTGTAGTTATAATCTAATACATTTAAGCCTAATCTCATAGATAGACTTTATATGCTTGTAATGTATTTAGATTCTAAAGGACAGCTTGAAGCTGGAGTGCCGATGTCATGGTCCTTCTGCGTCATGTGTGACTGAAACATGCTGGAATTCTCTACCTGCCTTCAGAGAAATCGGAGAAGAAGTGCATCTCAAAGTGGCCTCGCCGCAGCGGGTTCGAACCAGAAAAGTCCCGTCACGGAGTGGAATGCGTGACGCGGACTTAATACTGGATGTCAATGGTCCCAAAATACACAAACCACATCCCTCATCGTTGGTCTATATCCAAAAGTCCCCTACATATTGTGAACCAGATTTAAAGCTTAATATCGTGGGAACCTCAGGTAGAATTTGCAACAGGACCACCACAGATGTTGACAACTGCGCCTTTCTATGCTGTGGGCGTGGCTACGATATTCACGAAATTACAAAACGATGGAGGTGTCATTGTCGGTTTGAATGGTGTTGCCGTGTTATATGCAAAAACTGCAAGAAAACCGTTGAGGTAACGCGATGTAAATGACAATCCTCCTTAAGCCTACGATTATTTAAAAGCTTGTTACGCGTTTGTATTTATGTTAGTTGAAAACTACAGCTGTTATTTATTGATGTTTCAAGTGACTTGGGCTTGCTTATAATATCTTACGCATCGAATAGATCCGTCAGTTTGTGGATCAGTGTATGAAACTGCGTACTGAGCTAAAAAACTTGCGCACGCCTTCAAATGCTTCTTATTCATATCCCTCGCGAATAAGTCAGGAGACTGGTAATGATAAACACTACAATGAGGCCAAATGTTTTAGACTAAGAAATACAACGCGATAAGCAACGGAACAGCATGTCAATTATAAGCTAGATCAAAGGGGCAGTTGTAAACAAAGGTTGTAAAACAAAAGTTTAAAACTCTTTGCGTTGTTTGGACAACTGGCCACGCTTTGTATTTTTCAGCACCAGTCTTCTGCCGATAAAAGTATGACATGAATAGGGTATGCAGACCTCTTTAGAGGGAGGATCAATACGCATATCATGGGGGCCCACACTTGACCATAGGCGCAAAGAATGGCCGTAATTCGTTTGTACGCTTGAGCTTGATTTCTTTCTTTCCTTTCTTGTAAAAACTAAAGAAGTCACTATTTAAGCTTTATTATACGCTTTTCCATGTTCTTTGCTGTTTTATAAATAAACACATGAGGGATTGGGAGAAGATTGGGAGAACACGGGGTAAAGAGGCCTATATCGCCAGCCACTAGTACTCACTTTGTCCAGGTACACATTATTATACATTTATTTAAAGATGATGCTGTTGGATTTGCTCAGCACAAAATAAGATTGTTTCTTGGGCATGGTATTTATTAGCAATTATCGACGTCCTTATTTATACATTTCACTGGCAAGGGTTGATAACATGACGACAATGTTTAGCATGTGCCCCAAACACATTCAAGTGAAGCGGCAAGCTACACCATTCGAGTAAAGAATATCAATTGAAAATAAAAAATTCGTTCTAAAAAATTCTAAATGTTCGTTCAACGCTAGAAATTATGGGATTAGTTGCAGTCCAATTTACCTTTCCGAAATTCAACTGAGGACTGGAAGGAAACTCGTTAGGGACAAAATCAAGAAGTGCTGCCATCTTGCATTGGATTCTGGGATTGGTTTTGGGGACGAGATGGAGATCGTGCCCAGTCTTTCTTTGAACTTCGGAAAGGCGAATGGTTTCTAGTCCTCAGCTGTCATGACGTCATGGCAGCCAGATAGGTTGATTTAACAAAGGATTTTTCGTTGTTTTTCCTTTTGTGATTTCCTTTCTCCAACATGGCTGCTGTCAGATTACTTTAATAGCCCACTTTCGATATTTGGTTAAGTGATCGCACACAATAAGATCTGAGTCGAGGCTCGCTCCGGGGAAACAAAAGAATAATTACAATTATTTCGATGTTATTGTGCTTGGTAAATGATTAGATTGAGTATGTTTTTGTTTCTTGAATATGTTATGTTTTTTGAAGAAACACAACATACTCGATCTTACGATTATTTCATTGTTATTCCCCGGAGCCTGGATTCGGTTCTTATTGTGTGTAATCACTCAACCAAATATCGAAAGTGGGCTATTTAGTATCCATGCATCAAGAGCTTCATGCTACTGTTCAGTCTAAGTGCATGCCCGAGGGGTAAAAACTGAGTGAGACCATGGGTTGTAAAAAATTCCTATATTTGATTTACATTTACCTTATCAAGCGCGATTTTCATTAAATATCCAAGTTCACATAACATCAAGCTAAATCCAAATAAAAAATACCGGAATATAGCATATTTTACAGCACTTCGGGTCTCACTTTTTCATCAGGTGAGCATGCGTAGTTTGGAACTCTTGATGCGTGTATTCGCATGACCAGAGAGGTGTGCCTGGCATGACCATCTCTTTTGTTTGCAATAGCTGTAAATGTGCATCAGGCGCGGAATGTGCAGAATCGTCGTAATATGCATGTCTACATACTGAATAAATATCTAATGAGGTGGGAAACCCAACAACCACAACAAAGCAAGTAAACAAAAACAGGCACTTACCTAAGGTAAAAAAAACTAAATAAAATCCCATGATGACAGTCATGTTTTGCACCATTAAGATAATCTCATTAGACAATGGTGCGATATGCACTTATTTCAAAAGTTGTCGCGAAAACGACTCACAATTGACAATAGGAGACCGCAAGGGATGTTGGTAAATCAAACTCGAACAAGACCCTGCGCGCAAGCTACACTGGAATGCCTGTAGAGCTGAGCATAAATGTCATCGAAGCTAATCACCTAGGTGTGCTGCTCGCAATGCCCGTTTTAATAGGCTTTCAAAACCATCATCATCATCATCCATTACACCTAGGTGGCATGTAAGGCCGAACCCAGAACTATATGGGCCTAAAATTCTTTCCTCAATTCATACCTCATGTAACATCTATAGGAAATATTTTTTTTTTACGAAAAAATAATCCAGAAAACTTTTCATCGATTAAAACTTTTCATGTTCAACCCAAACTTCTATTTTAAACCTTTGGCGGAAGTTATGTTTGATTTCCAGTTGATGACGTAATAAACTATAATTATACTATACCTGTCCCGGGCATGCCTCTGTTACTTGGACAAGATTGCTTCGACTGAAGTAGATAGAGGACATTCAGGGCTCATTTTAGACGGTAAGAAAGTCCATCCTGCCAAAATCTTCATCAATACATGGTATTTAATGAGTCCTTTACTGTATTCCATGATTTGCAGGGAAATTTTGGCTGTTTTTTATGAAGGAAATTCATCGATAAAACTTATAGGCCTTTGAAGGCGCGAATGTTTACTTACAAATTATGACACATTGTCCTTGTGAATTGTCTTGGGAAAATGTTTTAAATAAAAGGCTCCAGAGAACTATATTATGCTTCCAGTCTTTCTTTTTATTGCTCATTTTCGATCCAAGGGAAAATCACAGAAGCATACCGAGATTGAGCTGGACTTCTAGCGACTTCAATTTGCTAACTTGAATCACATGCGACTTTGGCTCTCGCTTATGGTGTTTATCTTTGGTCTTCCTCTCGTTAAAAACCATGAAATTTCAATCGAAATCCTAAGGAATTTACGTGATGTTTCAAGAACATTGTATATTGTATCTTTAGGAATTTTAACGACTTGAGCAGAATTAAATTCCCTCGAATATCACGTCAAACAGAGAGAAGATTAGTTGTCTTCGAAAATATTCCTAGCTCGATATTAGCCGACCCGGGCCTACCGAAATTAAATTAAAATATATTTTGATTTAGAGCTATGAACAGCGGCCTTTGAAAACAGCGCGTGCGTGTCCGATCTTGCCACCCCCACAAACTTCAACAACTGTCAATCAAAATAATAATGGTCCGCCCGTAAACTACTTAGTACTGGTTGCTGATTGGAGTTCAGGTGCGTTGTTATAGCGACTAAGGCCGCAGAGGACCACTGGGTACTATTGCGCAATTTGGCAATTTTGTCGAAGTGAGGTATATACGTGATGTCAAACTGTCATCAATACAATTCTTTGCAAGGAGACGTATCGTTTTCATCAGAAATAAAGTATGTACCTGAAAATCAACCCATTTTACGACTGGTATGCCACAGGCATCCCACCAAAGGTAGATTATGACTGGGCTTGCCACAGGGCAGCCCAGTAAATATTTATTTAAATATTTATATAAAATATTTCGAAGTTTTGACCCCTAGCCAGTCGCATTTAAGGTGGTCAGGAAGACATGGAAGCTATAAGACCGAAAGTGCCTGAGCTTGGGAAAACTATAGTTAGAATTAAAATAATGATTACATTGTGAAAAAAGTCCAAAAAATCGATGGTATATCAAATTTGTGCCTTATCATCTGATGTCCCAGAAACTGCTTTGTTCTAGGTTTTATTCCATGATATTAATTTGACATTAATTTGACCATGATTCTGCACTTTAGTATGTGTTTTATATCGAATGTTGGTCGTTTATAAGAGTTGGCTTCGAGCGACGGATATAAGCGTGGGCGAAGCGCTCACTTACTGATGTTTTTGTCGACTAAGATAAACAACTAAAAAAACGGCCTGAGCAGCACAAAAACTGTTGCAAATTTCATACAAAATAAAAGACGTTCAAATAATTCTTAAGACATGTTTGTCAGTTTACTAGTAGCCACTAAAGGTTTTGAAATATTTTATTATTCATATAATCCTTTGCTTTCTATTTTTCTTTGTCGCTGTTGTATTTTTTTCGTTTGGTTATTTGTTTCTTTGTTACATTTTTCAATATTGCCGACACCATACCCGAGTGTGAATGAATTTCTAAATTTCCTTGCCTAGAAATACACAATTTCACCCTACTTTAGATATTTTATTCTATAAAAATGATACACAATACAGATCTTTCATGAAGTAAACCGATAGGATAGAAAGGCTAGTTTAAGCATCGGTTAGACGTTTCTGTTCTTGTAAACAAGCAAACAAGCAAACAAACAAACAAGACTTTGATAGTTGAATATCTTGACCTCTAACAACTAGATGACATTTACCTCGAGTAAAACAGTGTTCCATAGGTCATAGGTTTTTTTCTTGCCGCCAAAACTCTCTCTTCACATAGCCAAAAATACCTCCTTCACTATAGATATATCTGACGTCAGTCCTCGAAATACTAAGTATGTGAATATCTAGATCATCCATAAACGCACGTTTTAAGAAAGCAACGGATAACCTCTCAAGACACACATGTTTAAGTGCCGTCCGATGTTTTTTCTAAATCAAAGTTCTGGTTAATAGGTTAAAGTGAAAGAAGTCCCGCTATTTATCATTCACCATATGCTCCTGTCGTAACAAATAATGCAGACGAGCCAGAATTGCCGTCCAGCCGTCAGTAACAAGACAACAATTGTTCTAGTCAAAACATATGTAAATTCCTACAACTGAAATTTGCTTATTCTTGCGTTCTAACCTTTGAGCCTGGCGAAATTCGCACGGCTCTGTCATTCAATTTCCAGCCTTTTATCTTTTATTCCATCTCGTCTCCGACACCTTTGCCTACCACTATTTCACAATACTTTAAAACGTGCACACAAATACTATAAATGCGGTAGTACTTTTTCGCCGATTTTAACCTGAAGACATTGCAGTTGTCTTATTTGCTATCCCATCATCGATTTGTTAGTTCGTACCGACAAGCAAGTGCAGAACAAACCTACATATTACTCATCCTGTAATAGAAAACAATCAAGAAAAATAAAACTGACACAAAAATGGAGAACTTACAAAGCTGATGAACGGAAGCAAGCATCTGCATGTCATCATGATGCACGTAAGAATAAAGAGACGTTCCCAGAAGTTCATAAGGCCAGAAACCAGTCAAGGTAATGGACCTGGATTGGTATTGAGATAATATAAGCAGAATAAGAAGAAACGCAATCTTCGATCAAATATATCACTTCAACGAGTAGCTGACAAGCGAAACGACTAATTGCAAATTTATAATTCACTTTTCTCGCCCTAGATATTCAATTAAACTGTTTTGGTTTAAGGTTCCGACAAAAATTATTCGCTCTCAGTCAATCAGAACAATTTCATTAAACAACAACAACAACAACAACAAAATAAAAACAACAACAACATATGAATGCTACCAAGGTGGATAGTGGAAAGGATACAGTTCTTTTGGATATTATCATAACTATTATTAAAATAGAAGAAACTAGAAATAGCGAATCGCGTTTTTGTATGTTTTCCCCTACTCCTCCTTTCTTTTTCTGTTTGTCTGTCTGTCTATTTGTCTATTTGTCTTTCTTTCTTTCTTTGTTTCTTTCCTTCCTTCCTTCCTTCTCTCTTTTTCTTTACCTTGGATCAACAAACAAAAATTTCCCATCCATAGTATGCCTGGATTCAAATTCCACTGGAGTGCTTTCATTAACAGTTGCAAACCGTTTGAGACCTGGTCGTGTCAGAAGTCCAACTGCTACGAGACAGCGAGGCTTGTCAGTGATGATATGGCCTTGCTCTTCTCTTCGGGCAACTGATTTGCAGCCACTAAGCAATGTATCTAAAACAGAAGACATTGTTTTAGCCAGCTGAGCGAACAACTAGCTGCGCAAAGCATTGTTGGACAAAATATCTGGCCCTCACTCTTTGTTTTTAAAATCATTTCTCGCGTGATTTTTAGAAAATTCACAGATAAAATTTCACTCTGTTTCATAGTTTAGGACTTTTCTAGGTGTCAAAAAACATCGAATTAAATTTTCAATTGTTTTTAGGTAGAAAAAAAGTGTTTGAACATAGGGCCGGCCATGTTAAATCACAACGGACAATGATTGGTTAGAAAATTTATTTCCGTTCAGCTGGAGAATAAAGCGGACGGAAATTACGAAAAAGACTTCCCATCCCTTCCCATTCAATCTTCGTGTTTTTAAGGTGGCTCGACTGGGTTTTGTTTGATGTGTACCTTTAATGTTTGATCAGAAAATGCGTCTCTTCCGAAAAGCTAAATCTTCAAGTAAACCGTTATGACAAGTCTAGAGACAGATTCAAGTTTCACATGATACACACTGTATCAAGATCGGAGTTACAATAGCCCCAACACAGTGACGTCTTGACGTTTTTTATACACTCCATTTTCAGAAAAATCAGACGTTTGCTTAAAAGTGGTTTCAAAGAACTTAAAGTTCCAAAGGTCTTCTTTAACTTGACGAAGTTTCGACGATTTCTATGGAAGCGTTTCCGAATAAATCCAGTTGGAACTTTTTTTCCACTTTGTTTCTTTCGTTACGCATCTCTACTGTCCAGGATATTTCTAAACTTGTACATTCCAATACATCGTGCACTGTACTCAGCGCAGCAGATGAGAATTTTGTTCTGTGCATGCGTCAAAAAATCCGCCATGTTTAAATACGGGCTCCCTGTGTTACACGCGAAACTTGAAAAGGAAAAACATATTGCCGGATTTCAAGTCGAGAGGGGCTGGGTACGAGTTCCTAAATTGTGATGATGACAACACAAAACTCACATAGCCAGAAAGAGCACATTGAGCTTTACAAAATTCCGATGTTTGGTGTTAATCGGATCAATAATGATGAATTGACAGCCATTCAAAAATGCTAGAATTTGCAAAGAAATGTATGATGTCCGGACGCTCTGTGGACACTGTGGCTTTTCAAGGATTTCAAGGAGTAGCACGAACCCTGACTAGAGTAGTTGTATTTCAACTTGAGTAAGATACTTATCCAGTAAATCCTCTTTATCTTTGTACTTCCACACATCGAATCACGACATTCATCCTCCAGAGAACCTTCCATAAGGCGGTCTGCCATTTTGTTTTCGATCTCGGGACCAGTCTCCCTCCGCATCACTCCTAGCCCGTAAAAATGTATACTTTTCCCCGCCCTGATATATAGAGTTATGTGAGTTTCTTGTTTTATCACGGGTAAAAGTGATAGACGTGCCATCTTTGGCCGTAAAAATGACAGGCGTTTTAAAGAAAAATATATCATCAAGCCCCACATTAGGTCCTTTGATGGAAGCAACGAACTTCAATTCTGGAAATGTCGAGACACAGATTACTACAAGACCTGGAGAAAGTCATTGAATTGGCAAAAATACAACGTAAATGCAAACACCAGGATTTGTTCAAATCATTTTAAATTCGGTTGACCAACTGATGTTGACCCTCACCAACATTACTTCTAAAAGGATATAATGAGCAAGGTGTTAAAAAGAAACCGCCAACAGAGAGGATAGCTCTTGCCCCCGTCTCCAACAGCCCAATTCAAAAACGTGCCAGGTGAATTGAAACATTGACTCGCGATAAAAACAAGAATTCATCGATGCCCGATAAGGAAAACTGTGGATATATGACTGTTGGTTGTCAACTTTCAAGTGAATGCGCTCGGAGCGCTTAAAGTGTATATCAAGGGAAAAACTTTATTTTGAAAATCACTCATATGAGTAATGTGAAACAGGGTGGTATTAGTTTTTTCGGATGTGGACTTCTCTATTCAGAGAAATAAACATTTGAAATATCATTATGCAAATGAGATGACGTAAATTCCAGAAT
>JAAAQI020082116.1:0-16397 GCA_011800005.2 Stichodactyla mertensii | reverse complement strand
TGGCTGCAGGAATATGTTAAGGTCATAGATGTTTTCTGTACGGGTTAAAACTAGGATTACTACCATTTACCATTTTGGAAGGATTTTAAGAAAGTGGCTGCAGGAATATGTTAAGGTCATAGATGTTTTCTGTACGGGTTAAAACTAGGATTACTACCATTTACCATTTTGACGTAAAAGAAGTTTCCTGCGAAGCTACTGTTAGAGTCATCTCTGAACATTATGACCCTAACAGCAGCTGCACAGAACACTAGAGGAAATTTCGTATGACTGTGATAAGCTCGCGGCACAAACACGATCGTGACACGGTCAAGGCACGGCAAAGCACGTCAAAATTCTAGAAAGCATTACGGTCGCGGCAAGACACGCTAACGGCACCGATTATGCCGCGAGCTTTTCATACTCATACGAAAACTGCTCTAACGTAAAAGGGGTTAAAAAATGTGAATGGTAATTAATGTTCCGTTATCTTGATATCTTAGGCTATTCTAGAGTTGTTAGTTGCTGGTGGTCTGCGACAGTTCGATGACGAGAGAATTCTTGTCTTAGCTGAGAATGCAAGATTGTAAGTTGACATGGCAACGACATGTTATGCCAAAACATTTGAGTAGTATAGGTATACCCTGATGGCCAGAGTTCCTTCTAATCTCTCCACAGTCTTGTAAAGACCGCGCGTAGCTAGACCGCTAGCTTCTTTGTGCTAATGTTCATTTTTATTTTTTAAGTTTTCGCGTTTGTGAGATGTTATACGAGAAGAAGAGACAGTTTGCCAAGGTTCTTTCGTGTTACTTCAGAGATTCCGCTAGAAAGGTAAATGTTTCTTGATCCGACCAGTCGATTTGTGGAGGTTTTGTTGTTTTGAAAAATGTTATTATTTATCATCATAGCTTTCTGACCAGTCGGTAAAGTGAAAGTTTTGCTCGTGCTTATGAGTAAGTGCATTATCGTTTTTTCGCTCCAATTAGGACCAGGCATTCAGGTACATAAAAACCGTAATGACTGACGATGTTTACACGGATATCGAGAGAGAAGAAGTGAAAGAAGCAGCTCTCAGCAGTCTTCAGGTAAGTACGGATAGTGATAATGATCTGAGTGGTGCGGGCGAAGGGCGAGAGCGATGGTTCAATCAACTTTACTTCGCGTATTCATAAATCTCGACTGCATATTATTTATACCCTGAATTGCATCATTTCAAGCTACTAGAATGTTCAACACAACCCATCTGTACATTTTGGGTTGTATTTATTCTGTGAAAGAAACAAAACAATGACACCGTTTTGTTCTGTAGGAACTTGTGTCCATCAGCTGTTGGCAAATGGCCAACCTTGTTCTTTCACACTTTCCTGACACCCTTACAACAGTTGTCAACAGCCTCGAGGTAAGACTAGTACACTGCACTGCCTTACTTTGGCTATGGCTTTATCCTTTTTAGCGCACAGTGGCTTACTTTACATTTGAAATTGTGTTGCAGGAACAGCCTAATGTTCAATATGAGTTTTTGAAAGGAGTATTTGACAGCAGGTAATTTGTCGTATACATCAGTCCTGCCCCTGCCCAGCCCTGCCCTGCCCTGCCTTGCCCTGCCTTGCCCTGCCTTGCCCTACCTTCCTACCTTGCCATTTCCCGCCTTGCCCTCCCTTCCTTAGCCATTTCCCGCCTTGCCCTGTCCTGAGTTGCCATTCCCTGCCATTCCCTGCCCCTCCCTGCCATTCCCTGCCCTGCTCTGCTCACGCTTTCATCCTTTTCTTTTATTTCTTCATTGAAACCAGGCCACCTGTTTCTAGACTCGAACAAACGCCTGACGTCGAAGTACACGAGAAGTACATCGAACTGATGTGTCAGTTTGAACCAGACCAGACCGTCTTCGGCTACCTACGTGCTAGCGATAACTACCGCATCGAAGAGACGCTGGCTGTAAGTTTTGAGTTTCCTTTCCAAAGTTCAAAGGAAGTAGGAATGATAATGAAATGATCCCGCAGATATAGGAAAACATATGGCTAGGTTTTAGGGACACGAAGGAAAATTTCCCTAGGCCCTGAATTTGATGAGGGACGCGTTCGTTTTAGTCTTCCTTTTGAACTTTGGAACTCAAAGAAAGAAGCTCAAAGAAAGACTGGCCATGAACTCTATCTTGTCCCAATACTCAATCCCAGAATCCAATGAAAGATGGCAGCACTTCTTGATGTTGTACCCAAATTCAGCCCACAATACTGTGCGGCACAGTTTACAGTCCTCCGTTGAATTTCGGCGAAAGAAAGGCGGATTCCAAGTGCCGGTTGATGGGCATTTTAATCCGGGGTTAGGAGTTTTCAATGTTGTTAGTTAGTTAGTCTTTTTTGTTATTCTGTAATCCTTTCTATACAGATTGTTCGTGGGTACCGGTTCACATATGCTACAGCATATTTACTGGAGAAAGCAGGTGACGTTCATGGTGCTTTCCAACTTCTTCTAGAGGTAAATAATGCTCTCCGGAAAATATCGAAGTGTCTGAGACCGAAATGTGGAACCAAACTGGTTCAATTCAGCGTGGCCTGATCGTTTAACCAAATTTTTATGATTTTTCAGTCAACCCAAGCGCGGCCGTTACTGACATATTTCGATGTTACGTTGGAAATTTCACAAATAAGTAATAAAACTGACAAAATCCTAAGAATAGTTCTTAGTAAAACTGTTGTGTATTTATTTTGTTGTCGTAGACTTTGAACGAAAAGGTCAAGATTGTCGTAACAGAATTCCAGAAAAACCATCAGTATAACGGTATGTTGTGTTGTAGTAGTGTTGTAGTAGTGTTTTGTATAGAGCGGTTTTCGTATAAGTGGGAAACGTACGGTACTGACTTACAGCACGTACATGGTACGGTATGCATGAACACTAAAATGGCTTCCTTTTCATGTATCAACTAAGTTCAATCTAGAGTGGATCTCTTATGAATGGAAAACGAAAACCTACACGACAAATTCATAGTTCTACTGCAACCGTAACTGCACGTGACGTTGTGTTCGGATAATTTACACGAAAAACATTTCCGTGTTCTGTAGGTCAGTACCTTAGGTTTCCACGTATAGAGGAGTACTGAAAGGGACTTAGTAAACACCGGGCTTTCGGAGTATTCTTCTTTAACTTGAACAAGATTGATTTCTTCATCAATTTTAAGAGTTACGCAAGAGCTTCAGTGACGTATGGACTGTTATGTTAGTCATAACTCAGTTGTGTCAGAGAAACTCGGCAAGGTTTGACGAGGACGACCGCGAGGTATTTGTTGTTTTTATTGTTGTTACAGTTGTGTTACCAGATATATGAAGACTTAAAGTGCCTATCACCCATCCGACAATGTACTCAGTATTGATTCTACATGGGATCAGCTGTTGAATGACCCCAAATAATTCTATAGTTTGAGTGCGGCTTCTTGAAATTATAAAGGTTTTTCCATGTCATATGCTAATGCTGTGATGTATGAGGAGTGTTTTATGTTTATTTGTTGTTCCTTGTTATTCGAAACACGAGCTACTATGTGAAAACTAACTTGCAATAATTTCTATAAGAGCCAAGAGCCAAAACAATGTATTTCAAATTCAATTTATCTGTACCAGTTATGTTTGAAATATTAGATGATTACTCCTCTGACGTCATAGCTTATTTAAGGGAAAACGTCGATGCCGTCCCCTTATCCTCAGTCGTTGCCCTCCTTCAATAAATAAACAAATGATAAATTGTAAACCTTCCTTGCAGAGCCCCAAAAACTAAAATTACCTTATGATCCCCTTTTTCAGAAATCTCTCCCCGTACCTCCCCTCCCCCAAAAAAGGTATTTCCCCTTAAGGTAAGGGTGTACCATGCTATGATCGTGAAATGGTGTCGTCTATATTTTGATTGAATGAACCGTAATTTCTTGTGCATTGATTGGTTCATCTGATGTCATCAAGTCCGTACCGTGACCGTGCCGTGTGTCGTGTATTAAAGGAATGCAACATAATACCCTACCCTATAGAGTAACATAGTTATACCCTACCCTACTAGGTATCAGTATAATTTATTTCTCCTCGGCAGGCACTTTGGTTTCCTCTACTGGAATCCGTCATGGCACCTCAGCGAAAATGTCAGGACACGAGTAGCGAGTATTTTAAAGGTACGCAAGATGGGCATATCGACCACACAAGGGGGAGGAATGGGGAATTCTGGAAGGGAAAGATTTTATTTCGGCCCTCGTGCTGAAATGTTACTGTATTGGGTTTGCCAACCCATAATATTTGCTGTGCCTGTCAATTAGCTGTCACTATATTTCTTCACATCGAATCATATTCGTCGAATGCATACTTAAGTAGGCGGGAGGAACTTTGAAGTTTGATGTCGCGACAGAACGTCGCGACTGCATGTTTACGGGTAGACCGCGCACAGATAGCCAGCGTTGCATCCGAACAAACTGTTTGTTCAACTCGAAGGCTAAGCACAAACAACTTTCTATTTTCTGCCTGACTAAAAATTCTCGCAGTGTTCTGTTCTCATTAGCAACGGCCATACAGGATGAAATATCATTGCTTTGAAGGGATATAGGCTTGTTAGGAATGTTAGGGAGACGGTTTTCTCTAAGGATATGTCCAGTTTCTTCTCCAGGAGAGCAGCCTTGTTCATGCAGGCTAGCGAGACAGAAAAAACGCGTTTACCACTTCATTTCCTTAGTAATACTGACTAGGCTGAAGAGTGTCTTTCCTTATTTACAGTGATGGTAGTCTTAATTCCTACCCCTATCAGAATGTTTGTTTATAGTCACATTCGCACGCCTGCGTACCTCTTTTTAAAGTTCTCCGTGCAATTAGTTTTAATTCTTTTTCTTTTAGCATTTAAGGATTTGACTCGACACGTCATGAACAGCATGATGGGATACATCTCTTTACCAGCAATATTACAGAAGATCATGCAGGTAGGTAAACCGCTAAAGGCTCAGACACACGGTGCGACGTTATCTGAAACGTTGTTAGCAACGGGGAAATTGCACCGTGTGTCCAGTTGTGCAGCGTGTTACGCGCAACGTCGCCGGCGACGTCGTAGAAGTAGAAACGAGTCCGACGCACGATTTTCCCGTTGCAAGCGACGTCGCAGGGAACCGAGCCTTAAGCGAACAATTTCGCCGCATTCTCTGTGTTGAAGCATCTGATTATCAATCGTTTACGTTAGTCTTGTTCTTTCTTTGACATTTTTATTTGTGCTGCAGGATCCAACGTACAGCAGCGGCAAATTTGGCGAAATCAAAGAACTTATTCTTGGGATGTTGGATACTTACAGTTATGAATCGGTATGATGAACTAGTAATGCCTTAGGGATGAATGCGCAGTCTTGCAGGAAAATTGCTTAATGTCCTGTTAATGATTCATTGGAGTTTATTTGATTGATTTGTTATTATTGGCAGACTCTTTTGAAGACAACAAACAGGCTCCTAGGTAAAGATCTCTACACATCCCTTAGCCATCTGAAGAGTAACCTGACCAAGGGCATCACTCCAGACACCTTGAAGTGCGGTGTGTGTGGACTACAGTATTCTAATGATAATCTAGCGAACAAAGGCAATGCAGTCATCTTTAGGTTAGTATACTCAGTAAGATGCTAATGGGAGAAACGGAGGGCACCTAGAGAATAAATCAATGCACTGTGATTGGCTGGCGTGGGTATTCGCCCTTTGATTGGCTCAGAGTGGGCGTCATTTCGATTGAGATAGCGAACATGATGCATCATGGTCTAGCTTCGGCACAAACATCTATTGTTCATCATGCCTTATATGGTGTTGTTTTTACTGAAGCTAGACCACAATCAGGGGCGGATCCAGGGGGGTGGATTAGGTGGCTAGCCACTCCCGTCACTGGAATGGAGAACCTTGAAATCATATTGAGTGAATCGTCAATGGAGTGATTTTGTGTCCGATTATTAAATAGATAAAATTCAATTAAAAGAGATGTTGTTTCGCTATATCTGTGAAATTTAATAAAAAGAACCTACGAAAAATGACGTCATTTTGATAGAGGATTTTAATTATTTTCGTAATTTCAGCGATCAACCCCCCCAACCCCCCTAAAAAATCCTGGATCCGCCCTTGCACAATGCACCTTGCCTGTCTACGTCAGAAAAGGCCTATGTCCGCCATATGATGAAGGCCCATTACTGTTACCTTTTAACCTTGTTTTCTCCTTGTTCTCGACTTTTTTCCACCAGGTGCCGCCACTCGTATCATTTGGAGTGTCTACAAGGATACCACTCATCCGACACCAAAGACAAGATGGTCTGTATTCTCTGCCATAAAGGAAAGATGTCAAGGGTGCCATCAAGAAAAGGAAAAAGACCAGCGCTAACAAAGATTCCTGAAGATCGTCCAACCAAAGGAAGTACTGCTAGGGTAAGATTATTTAGTCTCAATAAAAATTCAGATAGACAAAATTAATTGGAGGATGGCGATTTGTTGCTGTTGTTGTTGTTGTCCGTTCGTTCGTTCGTTTGTTTGTTTGTTTGTTTCAGGGATACGTTGCAGCTGTAATGGTATATCCGTCCTTATACCCAGTGCCCCTCACTGCCTCCTCAGTTCAAAAACTGAGAAGTCACTGAGGACGGTGTATATCAATATGCTTTTCTCATAGGTGGATAAAAATCAACCAGATTTGGTCCGTCAACAATATGAAAGGATCAGTAAACTACGGAAACAGAACCGAGGTCCTTCAAGGGTAAGGAAGAATAGTTCAATAACACTAGCTTTACCAAATTTGATGGTATTGCTTGCTTGCACGTTACGTCATCTCGGCCATGTTGGTGGTATTTTAGAAGAGTTTTCATCAGGTCCTTTTGTCTATGTATCACCAACATGGTGGCCATGCCTTTATCTTTTGATTCTCTTGGGAATGGTTGCAAACATGCAATTATTACGCAAGAAAACGACTCGACTTGTTGTGTGTTTTTCGGTACTAATTTTGCATTGAAATTCAAATCAAAACCTCGCTATTGCTTTTATATCTTTTAGAATTACAAGTAATGAGCGTCCCCAGTATTTTTACACGTGAGTCATCCCTCCCTCCTCAGGCATGATGCAAAATTGTTATTTAAACATCAACATTATACACACACACAAGTCACAAGAAGCCGAATGCCGTCCAAGTTCAATTTTTTGATATTTTGTTTTAGTTGGCCATTTTATCAGAGCTGTCTCGTACGAGAGATGACAGCGTTCTTAGTTTGAGTTACGGTTCCAGTTCTTCCTCCTCAAACAGCATCTTCCAAGACGAGGGGTTTCGGCTACAACTGGTTCCACCTCTACCCCGTCCTGAAAAATAGGACCCCAAGACAGTTCCCTTGGACTACATCAAAGCGGTAGGCAAACTCGAGGATCAACATGACCGGCAAAGCTCAACAGTACCACAGGGAGCCCATTTTTATTCTGTGAATGTTAAAAATAAAATTTCTTATTTCAGTGTGAAAACTCTAGAGCCTTACACCCCCTAGTTAGGGCTGCATAAATAAATTTAAAATAGCTATTTTCATGTTTTTCTAACATTCACAAAGGCTAAGGTTGTGCTTCCTGTGCGAGTAGCAGCCATGCGAGAAAACACGTTTCCCTTGATGATAGATTTTGTCACGCAATAGCCTTCTGAAGCTTTTACGTCACGCAATTCATATGCAGTGAATTGTGGGATATGTTTGGGGCAGACAAACAAAATGGCGGAGTGCCTGGTGAAGCTTTCTGCACAAACAGGGGCAATAGTTCCTTGAAAGAAACAGAGGATAATAGTGTCGAAGACTTAAAAAGATGGATAGAGACGAGAGGCTTTTCTGTCGGAAGTCAGGAGTCAACTGCTTTAGAGATTTATAAGAGTTTTCAAGGGAGAGTCGAAAACTGCCGTAAAAATGGTGAGCGAAAAAGTTGAACTTCTTTTATTAAATAACGATCTTTTGGTTGTCCATTAGAGTTTTCCGCATTTATATGAACCTTATTTTTACGGCAACATTAATTGGTAGCAGCAAACTGAGAAAATTGGCTGGAGAAAAGACGATGTTTAGCCTGATAAAACAAGTAGATTGCCAGGCTCAAAACAACAAAACCAAACCAAACTGATGTCAGTTAAAATAATTCATATTATTCAATTCATTAAATATATTTCCATTCCTGTTAGCACTTTCTAAAGTGCAAGCAACAAGCCAAAAAATCTATAAACTTAGTTTTTCGTTCAACATTTTTACGTCAGTTTGAACTCTGTCTTGAAAAGTTCGTAAATCTCCAAACGTAGTTTGCCTTTTGACATCCTGCTTTCCGACAGAAAAGCCTCTCGTCTCTATCCATCTTTTAATATCTTGAACACTATTATCCTCTGTTTCTTTCAAAGAAAGTATTGCCCCTGCTTGTGCAGAAAAGTTTGAATGAAAGAGACGCGAATTCCGATTCGAGAGGGTTAATTCAAAATGAAGAAATTCTGCTATAAAATGCAATAATCCAAGAAAAAGGCTTCAGGATCATGTCGTTTCTCAATCAACCATTCTAGTAAGCATCAACTCAATTTCAGAGAGCAAGAAATAAAAAACATTCGTCGACAAAATTCTGCAATGTGCTCGGGACGAACTCATGTCACACTAATCTTTGCTGGGATTGTAAATGCCAGTCGTATGTCATACAGTATCACAGTGGATTACGGTTGGACAAATTTAAACGGGTTCTAGAGAGTCTAAAGCCAAGTGCCTAAAGACAAGTGCCGTTGAAGCATACCGTACAAGCCGTGCGGAACTTCCTACGCACCTAGTGAAGGAATGTGTCGGCTAGCTCGTTGCAGTCAGTAGATTTTTAGAACCGAAAACTCCGAGAAAAATGCTTTGGTAGCCTTCTGAAGACATGATTTGTCTTTTAATGAGCTAAAGAACGGACCAAAGAAATGAAAAACAGTTGGAAGAATTCAAACTTTTCTATGAAAAGCCTCCATTTCGTTTTCGCCAGTTGATTTAGAGCTGCCTTTGACATTGATTGACAGATATTTTTGATGACCGGAAGACCGAAAATAGACCTCTGGGGTGGCATGTCGTGATTTTTGTACGCGTGACAAAAAGTCGCTCACTGGTAAGATAGGGCTGAAAATTTGAAAATATACGCGTCATTTTTACTTCATAGCTGTACGAAACCTTGTACGAAAATCTGCATGAAACGACTTTTTGTTCACGGCATTTTCTACTAAGAAACTTCGAGAAAGAGCGGAAAGACTTTTTAATAAATGAATCCCCCAATTTAGGGAACATTTTGATCAAGTTTTTGGGGGATTTCGAGGCTAAAAAGACGTCGAAATCTGGTTTTGTAATTTTCCCTATATGTTAGATGGGCATAATTATTTAGTTGCCACCCTTTAGGAAGTACATTTGCATAGGAGCAGCAGGACCGACCATAGGGAAATTATATAGGAAAACCAAATCGCGCGTTTTAAAAAATGTTCTGCTACTTTTTTACTCGAATTTTCGGATTTTTCGCGTAACTTAGAACACCATCTCGAACTTTAAGTACAGAAAATAAATAAAATACAATTTTTCATTTTCCATTTTCACTTTTATCGAAAGTGGGCTTCCTGTGGATTGGCGTGACGTAAAAGCGTCAGAAGACTATTGCCTTGTGCGATTTCTGGGATTCTTTCATATCACGTGGCATTGCCTCTTGCTGCCCCCCTCCCCATCCCGCCAAGATAAACCACCAGCAAAAAAGCCAAACCTCCAAATAAAAATCTGTCTGTCTGTCTGAAAAAATGCCATGACTGCTGGAGAAACACTTTTCTATATTCAAACATTTATCATTTACCAAAATCAACCCAAAGTATATCATTATTCTCATTTCGGTCAACAATTGATGTTCAAAATGTTTTAAAAACTTACAAAATTTGTAAATCTTTATGTCGTTAAATAACTGAAAGAAAAACGAATTCAATTATATTGTAGAATAATGATTTGTAAAAAGAGAATCATAGATATGTAAAAAGAAAGAAAAATATCATTAAATTGAAAAACTCTGAGAAATGGCACCGGCCGTTTTTGGGAAGTATCTGAGTTGAAGTCGTTCATTATTAAATAATTGAAAAATGATTTAGTCAAAAAATTTAATCTAATTGCTCTTCTCCGTTACACTCTTTTACTCTGACGAAGGACTAACGTTCGAAGTGCCAGTAAAGTTAAGTATCTTTCTTAAGTATCGTGTTTGAACATTTCTACTCCATTATAGTTATCTATGATTTACTCTTAACATTTTGCCATTTTGTGGTTCGAGAACAGAAAGATAGACAATGCAAATATTTTTTAAATGTAATTAAAAATATTATTTCCTATCTACATCAATTTTACGTGTGTTTTTTGATATTAAAGTCCGTGCATATTTACCGTGGTATATTAGGAATTCTACTAAAAATTTCAAGCAGCTCTGTCAGATTTATCATGAAAAATCTTTGGAAGTTTCAAGCTGTTGTTTGACGGAGTAAGCGAATCGATCAAGCGAGTAAAGCGTGGGTCGTCGATGGATTTAAACGAACTAGTTTTCCCGCCACTTTGCTCTCTCACAATTGGTGAAGAAGAAACACTAGTTTGATTTAGTCTTGACAACTTTAAAGTACTAGTATTGTAGTCGCTGTTTCCCGAAACTTCCAAATCTTTGGTATTCAATAATTCTGAGTTTTCATTACTGTCTGTTTTTATTAAATTTGCCTCATATTCAACGTCTTTGGCAGGTGAACGCCATTGTTTTCGCTTCTTTCTCTCTAACCTTTCGACTTCGTCCAGCCAAATTTCAAGTCGTTTTTCATTACCAAAGGAATCAAGGTTATGGTAAAGTAGTTTCCTTCTTAGCTCGACCTTTCCTGAACTTTTGACAGTTTCTGATTCTTCATTTTTGTCGACTTCTTCATTCTGTTCGTGGTTTTCCCACGCTGGCTTAGGAGTTTTCGCAAAGTTGTGTACAAAATCTCTACGATAAAGAACGGCATCTCTGTTATACTTGTTGTCGTGGTGAGCTTTTGGCGTTTTCTCCTCTCGATTCACGTTTTTCCTCAGCGATTGTTCGTTTACTTTTCCTAAAGACTCCTTTGTTGCTGGTAGTTCATTTTCTTTGGATAATCGATGAGCAGTCTTCGAGCCAGATATCATGCTGTCTCTAGATCTTAAAATAACGCTTTTAGTGTTCTGATCAGAGACTCTTAACTTTCCGTTCTGATCATTCATAAACTGGTTTCTGTCTCTCTCGAGCTTTCTCATCTCCTTCTGTATTCCTCTTAATAAGTGAGCGTTTTTCTCCAGAATAACGTCAACTTTTTGTTGATAGCTTTTTTTCACTATGGCGGCTCCTGTTCTGCTACGAATTACAAACCTAGCGGCATTCACTGCCTTTTTTAAAGGCAAACTCGCGCTCTTATCCATACAAGATCCTCAACACGTTCGATACTAGAGTCATCTACCAAACGAGGTCTTCGTGTAGTGTGTTAATACCGTAAAATTACTGGCACTTAAGCAATTCCCAGGAGAGATCTATTGATGAACCATACATAAACAAACGTCTTTAGCACTTAACTGTCGCCCTCAGAACAATAGCGAAGGAGGTGTTAACGACTTCACCCTGCCTTATTCCTAATTGCCAAAGAATACTCTTTATGGGAAGCCCAGCCCACAAATGAAGCTTCTACTTAAGCCTGGATGAATATGTTATTACAATCACTTAGGCTGTTCAATTATATTTTTGACAAGTAAAATTTCTGCGTTCGCTTGTAGCGTGATGTTTAGTTGGTTTCCATCGGGGTCTTCCATGGAAGAAAATTGTTCACTTTAGTTTTTGAATCCTCTTTTTAAGGCGCCAAGATGGCACGCGTTAGTTTTCGAAACACATTTTTGCTGTAAAACCTGGTAATTATGAACTCAAGAAGTCTACAATATTCAGAATAGAATGTAGACTTGTGTGGTAAATAAATAACATAATTGAGTGAACAATCATCCCCCCAGTTACACGTAAATCCATTATTCCGTCTATTCTTTCTCTACTTATAATTCAGTTTTTGCCTCCTCCTATTTGTCCTTTTTTTTTTTTTTTGTTCAGTGCAGAAGACCTACTAACAAGGTCCGCCCTCCCTCCATTTCTAAACGCCATTGATTAATTAGCACCTTTTTGTCGTCTTCACCCTCTTCTTTACCATGGCTTGCCAGATAACCTAGTTAACTTTCATTATTATTATAAGACTGATATCCGGGTATAAAACTTAGCTTCTTGTTTTTACAAAGTAGATTGGCTATCCAGTTCTATACTCTATTGATTTTTCAAATTTATATATATTACTGATTACTGGCTTGATGTTTTTCTTATCCGAGTTGTAGCCACCACATCATCTCAACGCTCCTCCCCCTCGTTCACAAAGACAATGAAGTGACGCAGTGTTTTAAGAACAGGACAGGTTAAGTTTAGTTTAAAATAAAGAATTATCGAAAAACAAACAAAGACCGTCAGTACACGCTGTCTTCAGAGAAATTCTAATAAAAGCACTGTACGCCGAATGTGCCAATGTCTATCGTTCGTTGAAATTAAACCATACAAATCAAAAAAAAATTTGCACTGTGACGATCTCATTAACTTTCAAAAAAAATTAGTCTTGTTACTTAGTAGACCTTAGTTATGGACTTAGTAGGAGAAAAGAATAGTTTCTAATATTTTGTATACATCTAAGCATCTTTATTACACATTTAGGTTCGATATACGTGTGCTAACGCCGTTAATAAAATCCATGTCAGTGAAGTAATACGATATCACTTCACGGTAAACTGTCCAATGATATTTTGAACAAAATATTTTTCTGTGTTATTTTATCGGCCCTAAGGCCCAGTTCAGACGTCGAACTTTTGCCGTGCCAGATTCAATGTAACTGAGATGATAATGAGTAGAAACAAAAGATTTGACTAATTTGCATTAGATTCGACGCGGCAAAAGGTCGACGTCTGAACTGGGCCCAAATGTGTAATAAACAAATCATTACATGTTAAGAGCTTGATATTATTTTTGTTCACTCGTTTTCCGTTAACTTTAACATCATTAACTGATCGAATCATTTGATTCGATCAGTTAAGAAAATGCGTCATACTTTGCATGCGTTGACGTTACATAATTTCAAAGCTGTTTAACCAGTTATTACAAAAAAAACCCTTCGTATCCTCACAAAAAAAATAATATAAATAAGTGCTAGATAAGGTTCATTCAGGTTTGAATATATTTATTATGTATTCTCAAGTTCTTTCCGTATTCTTTATACATTATTTTCTATAACAAACGCACTTACAAATAGAGAAAAATATTTCACATTGCCAAAACGTTTTTGAGCCGTTCTTTTCCTTAAGCCGGCAAAACTTTAAAACAAATTGTCAGTCGATAGAAACGTGTCGGAACTTTCAAGACGCTCAACCCAGTATCACAGCGACAGGAACTAAAACAGGTAAACCATCATTTTAAAACGAACGCCACAGTTGGTTTAAAAATGTTACGAAGCAACTGGCATCTTTGTTACACTTTCTTCTGAGACGGCAAAAGCCCGTTCACTGGGAAAAAAGGCAAAATGAGAAAAGAAAGGAATTGAGTACAACCGAAGGTAACAACTGGAAGTGTCCACCTCTAGTTCTTATATGCGCCCTTACCACGTATCAACAGTTTCAAACTACGCATGCTCACGTGACGAAATAGTGAGACCAAGTGCCTTGGTCATAAAATCTCTTATAATCCGGTATATTTAATCTGGATTTAGCTTTAGATGGCGATAGTAAGTGGACTTGGATATCTATAATGAAAACCGCACTTGCTAAATCCAGATTGCAAATCAAATTTAGCAATTTTTACAACCCATGGTATCACTTTTTCACCCGTTGAGCATGCGCTTAGAGCAGTAGCATGGAACTCGTAGCCTTTGTCAAGCCTGCTAATTAGCGCCAGTCATCGGACATTATTTGTTCGGTAATCGAGGTTTTGACTGGCAAACGCTCAGTCTACGGACACGATCGTTCTATCAAATTTTCAAAGTGGAAAAAAATTTTGTCTAATCAAAGCAGCTGCATATCAGGTCAAACCTTGTCCCTGGCCTCACACATCGCAGGCTTATAGAAAAAAATCTTTTGCAGGTTTGTGTGTATGACCACTTGTTTTCCCTCCCCTATAGAGAAAAAGACTGAGGCATAGTGCATTTGGGGGGGGGGGGGGGGGGGATGTGGGTGTACACGGGCGAAGGTCTTTGTTTTTCTTATTTTTACCTTAGATGTAATGACGGTGAAACCCATTTTAAAGCAGCTTTGCTAGGCGGATGACTGAACTTGCAATCCATTCTTGAACAAGCAGTACCATATCGACACACCTAAAATAAAACAAATATTTTAAGAAATCATAATTTCCTTTTAGTTATGCATGTATCATTGTTAAGCAAATTTGGCCAAATTTCTCAACCCTGGCAGCCACCCATTCCAAAACTAAAATTAAAGATATGCTAAGATGCTATACCCTGGGGTAAACCAGGGAAAAAATTCCCCAGGGTGGGGACACCAAGAGAGACCAAATGCCCCACATATGCCCAACCCACCCCAAGCTTAACATTGATATGCATTAGTCATTCTGCTTGTAACTTAAATTTCCAAGGAGTGGAGTGGGTCTAAGGAGAGCATTCACCACTCGCAAACCCATGACGTTTTGCACTTTTTAGGGGAAAAAAGGGGGAAAAAAATATGTTGAATGAATTGTAGAAGATATAAAATGCAACTTCACTTCAACTTGAATTTGTGTTAGTATCTTTTTTAAATCATTCACAAAAGTATAATATTAGAGTATAATTACTTAATTAGGTTAATACAGACCTTTGTTGCATTAGGTGGTTTTGGGTGTAAGAAGGGACAATTTAATCGTGTACAGCCAGGAAAGAATTTGCAGGGTGTCAGCTGTGGAAGGGTTGGTAGGGAATCGTCGATTTGAGGTTCTGAAAAACAAAATTACATCACAAGGTTAATTTGAGGATAGGTTTCATGTAGCCTCCTACACGGACATTCTTAGTGTCGTCACATAATGCTTTAAAGCGTTGCATGACAACACTAAGTATATCTGCCTAGGAGGCTAGATTTCATGTTGAATGCAGTAAATTAGTTTGGGTTTCTTTTATTATTATTTTTCCTACCTATAGCTGGCACATGTACTGGAGCTGCTGCTACTGGATTCCTTAATTTATTTTTAAGTTTATGAGTGAATTGACACGAGACATTTGTACATCTGAAGAATGAAAACGATTATATATGTAAGTTTACTAGCTTATTATGCTACTGCATTGCAATAAATGGGACAAACCAACCAAAATACAACTTTTTTACCCTCCATCTAGGGACCCCTGTTTTTGGATACCCATATACAATGCAACCACAAGCACATGATTTCTAGCTGTACGGTGAATCCCCTATTTAATAGGTACCTTTGGCTTAGGAAAATGACACATAGCTGCTTAATCCATACACCACCCCACTCAGTATGATTAGGTTCGACTCCAAATCATTTTGGAGCAACTGCTGATTAAGACGGCAAACTTAATGTGTCAAACTAAGTTATATTTCCATGTGAGAATGCTGTAGACATGCTCAAAGGAATATCAGACAGAATTATGGGAAGATTTTCATACTGCATAATTTATGCATTTGGTTTGGCACATATGAAGAGTGTTATATGAATCAGCTGCTGCTCCAGTGTCACATAATGCAGCAAGCCCTGTCAGAACTTGATGTGTTTGCTGTATCAAATTGAAACCACTGGACCAAACTGATTCATGTGCCGCTCTTTTGTAGTGCTAAATAATTCTTCAGTTAGGTTTAGCACATGAGTGGATAAAGATTCCTGGTTTTCTCAGCTGTTGTTGTGGTATGGTGGATTTGAAAAACAACTACTGAAAGGTATAAATACTGAATATCAAAGCAGCACAATCAAACTCACCTTCCATCAAATTTACAAGGAGGGTGTATAAACATACACTTGTCAGCAAACTTACAATTTGGAAAAGTTCTATGAAATAAACATATGGAGTTACTGTGTAGGTCACATTACTTTTGAACAGCTTCCAAAGTTTATAAAGGAGTTAAATTCTGATCTTTGTCTCAAACTTCAGAGAAACATTATGGCTATGTGATGTCACATGTAATATATCAACAACGAGTGCAAGTGTTTCATCAGGGGTTCAAAACACAGAGAAACTGATGAAAGAATGAGGCCGTAGGCCAAGTGCTTAGTTTCAAGGTGTTTTGAATCTCCTGATGAAACACAAAGCATGAGTTGTTGATATGGCTTCTCAAACTCATTCTAACTTCATTGTTAGGTGTTTTGATTCCCCTGATGAAACACGAAGCACGAGTTGTTGATATGGCTTCTC
>JAAAQI020082005.1:0-16831 GCA_011800005.2 Stichodactyla mertensii | reverse complement strand
ACTTGAAACTCGCAAGTCAGCTTGTCACGCAATATAATGTGACGTGCGCAGAAATGCTGCGCGTGAGCAATGCCCGCCAACGTCCTTAAAGAAAAAAATCCAAACCTTCAGCTTGTAAGACGGGAGGGGGATGCTCGTGCACCCAATGTACCCCCCTGGTTAAGGTCCTGTAAGCACACTCTCTTACAACAGAAAATATGATTTTAGAACATTCGTAGAAATTAAAATTATTACGAAATAAAGGCAAAAACGTAGCGTTTTTATTATTGTCAACTCTTTGTTTGGTGACGGTACACACAGTTACGGTGCAGTGAGTCTTATAGAGTCAACCTGGGAAATAACGTGTGAAAACTAGCCTATAAAACTTAGGCTTCCAGGAAAGACTTGAAAAACCGGAATCAAAAACCAGAACGAATAAACTAAATTGTTTTGCCAAACTTTGTCTATGCGTTACCTTAAAAATACATCAGACATAAGCAGACTAGGCAGTCAAGTCTTACCGGTAGCTTGCCTTGAATGTCTTGTTTCGAAATCAGGTTTTTAATACCTTACCGACAAACATCGTTTGATCTACATTCCGATGTTTTTCCAAAGGTAAAGTGAAATGTACCTTAAATGTAGAATTTTAAATAAAAAGTCTTTTTCGCTTGACGTTTCATTTACATACATATTCATTCGAGACGCAAGAACAAGAAATACGCCGCCATATTTAACCAAAAATTGAGTAAAATCACATTCACGTGCACCTTGCCGTCTTTCTCTCTTGTGATTGGTCAGTTGGTAATTTTTTTTTTGCTAGCACACGTCAGAGCCTAAAAGTAAAAAGTTGTCAAACTTAACTTATCTGGGGGTAGGGTACGGGTACTCGAATTGGAGGCGTAATTTTGATTAAAAAAAAATTAATCTAAGGACTAATTTGTAGTTTTTATACTTTTTTCTTCACCATTAGAAGTTTTAATAAGTTAATGAATGATAGTTCTTTATTTTGAGTTCGCAAAAGGATATGAGCATATTCTACCTCACGGTGCCCTCGTGGGATTATCGTCAAATTACTCGTCTAAACCTGATAATAGGTTTATTGTCAACCAGCAGCGTGGTTGTCAATCGCTTGGCCGGCAAGTACTAGTTTTGGCTGGGAATGCTATGCTGAAACTTGTTGTACTGGATTTCGCAAAATGTAGCTTCAAAATACCCTTAAACTCGACGTAAAAGTTAATGCCATCTACATGGATAGTACAGATTGAACCTGTTTGTCATAAGAGGAAAATTTTGTAGTATTTCGGTGTGTTTTTCAAAGCTCATAGCGAGCATTCTACACAACGAGATTTTTAGTCCTGTTGTATGGATATTAATTCTGTAAACTGAACTGGCACTCCCAGCTCCACATTTTGAAGAAGTCTTGGATATGGTCGTCAAAATAATGCAAAATGAATGTATCTCATTTGATGCGGACAAATACTGTACTCCTTTGCTCAAACAGTTAAGAGATAAAGGTAGAAAGCGGTCCTCTAGTGATGCGTTTAGAGAAACTGCGGATGCTTTGGATCACCTCGAACTGGCTCCCAGAGTAAAGAGAGTCGTACGTCGACCTCCGCCAGTGTTGACTATTTATGTACGGAAAGAAACTGAGAAAGCTTATAATGCTATATTTTTGGAAGAAGTAACTCTTCAGAAATTTAAAGAAGCCGTGTCGTTACGATACGGCCTAACAGTGGACTCCATGAAAAGTCTTGCACTACGGAGAAAATCTGGGTAGGTTGAAATTTTTGTCATATCCTGTAGTTGTTTTGTTATAGTTATGTGTTTAGGAACGCCCTGTGTTTCTAAATCGTCATGTCTTTATTTCCTTCTGCGTTAACTTCAAACCTGTCTACCGATTTTTAGTATGTTAGTGGCAATTATGATTCTAAATTATGCGGTCCACTTTTTGTTTTATATTTGAATTTACGTTCGTTCATCCGTTTGGGCTTTTTTGGATGAACCGGAACGAATAGGCTACTTTCAATTTCGATTTGCTTTGTGCTTTATTGATCTAAATAAGAGGCTGTTTCAAATCAAACGAACGAATCGATCTGCAAATCCAAAAGCTCAACGGGGTGACGCCAACTGAGGCATCCCCTTGTACTAGGGGACAAGAATCGAAAAATCCCAAAATATTGAAAGAGTAGATAAAAATGCCCTCTGATCCTTTTTATCGTGCTTTGTTAAATTTCCTAAGCAATCATATCTATTTTATCTGCTAATTCGGATTCTTTTTATTTAATGATGACTATACTATTACAAGTTCACAGTCACGGAACAAGCTTCACGCGCGTGACTAATCTCACGTGCTAAGCCTTGTTTTGAGTTATGGACACTGCCAGCTCTCCAAATTTCATCGAATTTCACCACGACCTTTTGTTTATCTTATTCCTTTAAACGGTAAAATATCACTTTGCCGGCTTTCGACCTCTCCGTGATGTCATGCTCTAAGGAAAATGAATGTTGAAATATTTGGAGTAACTGGTTTGTTTGGATTGCAGAACCGGTTTTTCCAGATTGACAAGGGAATTGTAGAATTTTAACTACGTTACCGCATCAATAGGAATTAATGTAGCGTGCAACTGAAAAGTTTATTCGAATTATTACTTTGAATTTTTATTATTTTTATTATTAACTATTTTATTTTATCTTATCTCTATTTTCTAATAAACTGTCGATCGACTCCAGTTGAGTACCTTATTAGGTTGTAACGCAATCGTTCAAGATTCTCGAATCACGTTTACCATAATTAAATACCTGACCACAAAAATTTCGCAATTACTGAGATCTTGCTAATACATCCAAACTTCGCTTTCACGTCCTTGACAGCATTTGATAAGAAGGGTAAAGTCCAGTTTGAGCTTGTTTGCTATCTCTAAATATGGAGATCGGACGAGACCAGTCAATTCATATGATTCTAATGTTCCTGTATAAAAAATCAACTGCCAGAAAAGTATTTTTAGAATCAGAATTGTAAAATTTGAAATCGAATTTTTAGAAACAAATTTCTCTTTCGACATGGTTGCTTTCTGATCGCAAAGTTAGGCAGTACCTTTTAGTAATGTTAGCAAGACAGGAGTGTGTTGGTAGTTTATATTTCTGAATCAGTAATTTTGTATGACAGCAAATACATCACTTTTCTGTACCAATTCTTTCTAAGGAAGATTTTGTAAAGTATTATTACACTTGTTATTTCCTTGTCATACAAAGTTTCTGTGAGATTTCTAATAGACCTTTCTTGCATTTGCTTGGATGATCACAAAACAGTGGTTCCAAGTCGAAACTGAACTTGATTCATTTGTTCTTCAAGACCAACTTTGACTTGAAACTATTGTTTTGTGATCATCCAAGGGAATTTAGGAAAAGTCTGGGACATCCTTAATTTTACTCACAATAAGCATATTACCAAAGACATTTGTTTAAAAGATATGGTTTTTGTCATCTTTGGATTTTCAAAATTTTGTCTATTAAAGAGACTTTATGGTTTTTGAAAAATCATCATATATCTGCCATATGTATTGCAAAAATGTCTTTGGATGTCCTCATTTGCACATTCAATAGATTAGCTCACAGAAATCAGAATGATTTCTGCTGCTCAGTTCATTGCAATGAACAGTGTTTGAGAAGTGTCTGGTCTTGTATCACAGTTGAGACAAATGGTACTATTATCAACAGGATTTCCTTGCATGTTTCATTGTCATGATGAACTTAGCACCATTCTCGTATCCAGTGGTTGGGTGAGGGTATGGTAGGACAGTGAAAATATACATGTGATGTTTGCATTTTATTAATTTTTTGTCCAATTTGTTTGAATCCAATGACTCTCCCTTTTTTCTTATTAAAAAGAAGCCATTTATAGACTAATCCAAGTAAACTTTTCAGTTTTTTTCACTTTCCTATTATTTTGGTCTCCTAGAACACAAAACAAGAAGCACTGCTAGAATATAGGTTTTGCACATCACTTGCAGGCAGCCTTGTTGGATGGAAGAACAACAGAATCTGTTTTGCTTGAGTAGTTGAATTCTTTCTCATGTGTAGAAAACGAATTTTCTCTGCCATCCAACTTGGTGGCAGTGATATAATCATGCTAAACCTCTGTAAAATATAGAATATAAGTAGAAAAATAGAAGGAAGTATGCAGATATTAAATGAAATGCCACTTGTCTGTGCATTAATAACTACATAACCACTTTATGGACGCCTTATACAACAGTTTTGATGCAGCGTCTGTGAAACATCCTGGATGATGACAAGGTTCACACATGGTAAATGTAAGAAATAAGATCCAAAAGCATGCAAATGCCTATATTCATATAATCCATTTGTCTAGATTGTCTAGATAGATTATGGATAACTATTGAATGTGTTGTCTTGTGGTGAATTGGGTCAGATTACTTCTCTATGGACATAAGAAAAATTTCAAGAACTGGTCACTTAATTTACATAAAAGGCCAGAATACTTGTTTTCTGGTTTAGTTCCTTTTTTCCTGGTACATTTGTCTTCATTTGTGAACAGCTTTAATTCTGTCCTTGATAATTTTTTCCCCCAATATATTTTTTAAGTAATATTTTTGAGTGATATTAACATTTCACCACTCAAAAAAAAAAAAAAAAAAAAAAATGATAGTAGTTATATTTATGTTTATGAAAATGACAAGTGCTTGCAAGACTACGCATCTGTAGATTTTATCCATAGTCTCAATATTAAGATATCTTTGTATGTAAATTTCTGTGTGAATACATCTCGTATTAAGCAGTTAGGCTGGATTAAAGGGAAAACATTAGGCATCATGTAAAAGGTATGAAATGAAATTTCCATCTCTCCTTTCCCTGGGTAAGGTGTTTGTCTATGGCAATCTGCCAAACTATGTAATTCTTTATTCTTGGAGGTGATAATTTTTGCAATACAGTGCAAGATATGTTGAATGAATTTTTTATATGTGGCTTTGTGAGGTTCTTTATATATCAGACATTTTATGAGAAAATTTGGATAACAAATTATACCAAATTGAATTACTTTTCAAAAATCTTGTATTGAAATCCTTGTATAAATATATTCTGCACAGTATTTTAAATTTATCACAACCCTTTTTTCCATGTTAATGGAATCTTTATATGTATATTTTTCCAATATATTAGGTCGAATGAATGAATGAATGAATGAATGAATTGGTATTTTTTTTACTACCTGAACTGCATTGGACCTAATATTGGAAACCCTGGTCTTGTTAGGGCATCATTTCTCATGCTTATTTTTGAAAACCTGCCATTTTGTCTTGGAACATAAAAGATAAAATTTAACCACAGGATTTTGTTCTTAATTGTTTTTGGCAAAGCTTTTGAGTCTTTGCCAAACTCACATATAGGATTCAAATCCAAAGTTGGCAGTCAAAAACATTTATTTTACTTTTCTTGTTTTGAAGAATTTCAGTATTTTAATGTTACTTTTAATATAAAACCCTTACTTGATTTGCTTATTGGATTACCATGAAGAATGATGCTCTGCATTCTTACCCTTCCTTAGGGTATGTACTGCAGTCTGTTTGGATCTTGAGGTCTTTCTCTATGAGTTTTCTTTGAATTTGTGATGGCAGTCTTAAGATTTTGACAGACTGTAGCACCTCTTAGTAGTAGTAACAGTATTCCAGCAATAAACTGTTTAGTCCAAGAAGATTTTCACACCATTCTAGGATGGGATTTTCTTTTTCTTACAATTTTATTATTCTTTACAGTTCTGTTATAGAATTAGATGAACAAACTGTGAAAGCATTTATTGATGAAGATGACTTTATCATATCTTTGGACTATGACAGCACTGATGGAACCTGTGATATCACTCTTAGCTGCTCCCCTCCCAGATGACTAAAAAAATCAGCACATCTGGTTGGGTGTTGCCTAAAATTTCACTCAAGATGACAGAAACATGCAGCAGCCAGTCTAATGAATTTGGATTTGTGTGTTAGCAGTTTGACAGTTCAAGAGAAGTTTCCATTACATTCTTGATGGAGTATTATAATTTTTGAAGCATGCTATTAAATTGAAAATATCAATAGTGACATTGTTTGAGCGATATGTATTTATTTATAGCAAAAGTAGTCATGAAATGATGTTTTGATAAAAAATGTTTATGAACTGTTTTCTTTGGTTTTATTAGTCAGTTAATTGATCATGATGAGAATGTTGCAATTATTTTTACATCAGGTTGTTACTCACTGTATCATTTTACCCAATTTTGGTATGATAAAAACATCTCACTTGCACACATTTCTCCCTTCTCCTAAACAAGACATAATCCTAAAGTAATTGGTAAGTTATTCTCTCCCACAATAGCTAGTATAGACTACATGAAAATTGAAGCTGTTTTTCTTTTACCATAACCAATAAAAAAGAAAATTGTGTCACTGTGTTACAGTCCATATTCTTTCTCATAGAAATTTAAATAATATAACCACTGCAGCCACCTTTACTTAACCAAAACAAACATCTGGCCTACAGGAATTGTTGAGAATCCATTCTATGTTAATTGTAACAAGTGTAGCCAATCTCTCAGTCTAGCCTGAATCCCACATGTATTACCTTAATAAGATACAATATCTATGTCAAGGTGGATACTGCTACTTCATACAGCCATTAGAAGTTGCATGGAGTAAATAATCTTTGCTGCTATATTTGTTCAAGCAGTAAAAAATTAAGTTCATTAATGACTAACTTATAGATTTAAGATATTTTATAAAAAATGTATTTTAGATGTATTTTATATTAACTGGAATTTTGCTTGGAGCAACTGCATTATCCCTGACCTATCCAAACAAGCAACCTGCAAAAGCAGTGCCTCCTTATTCTAAATTAACATTACATTGTGAAGAAAATACTTGACTGTTTTGAACTGTGAATGGACTTAATTGTTTACCCTTTTCACATCATATGTCATTTCCTTGGGTTATTTTTCTTTGTTTCTCAGAAACACTTGAGAAGATACTTTAATATGCAGTGTTTGAGCCAGGATTTTCAGGAAAGGGTCATTTTAGCTGAGACTGTCCCTTAAGGCTTTTTCTTGGGCGTCAAGTAGACCATTCACTGCAATTTTAGAGGGACAGAATACATTTTATTGTGGGATTGGCACAATGGCGTGGCCTGGCTCAAACACTGAATATGTATTAACTTTAAACACATCTTACTCCCAAGAGGCTGACACGTCTGAAATGGGTAAACATGCACAAACTAAAGAGGTCCATTATGTTATTGATATCTTTAGAGGAAATAGTTATCAGGCTATTCTATGCCTTTTCATTTTCTCTTATGTATGTCTTCTGGCTGATTTGTCTTTAGTTTCAATAAAAAATGATGTAAATATTGATTCTGGCTGATTTGTCTTTAGTTTCAATAAAAAATGATTTAAACATGCAGTTATTGCTGTTCTATTGCCAATGTCCCATTAAATGCTTAAATGATAATGCTATTTAGAGATAAGAGTGTTCTTTTGGTGTGCATATATTTCTTAGCTTTTCTTTTTTGGTTTATGTAGGATAATATGACAGTGCTATCTGTGGCATTTGTGACTTTGTTAACCTTTGAATATTGCCAGTGTTTCCTTGTAACATTTTTTTAGTAGTTTTATACGTTTGTATTAAAAAATTGTCAAAGATGTAATGTCAGTTAATCAGGCATCCCCACTTGAAAGAAATATGTGTCATTTGTATGTCACGAAAACTCCATATGATGACTATAATCCCAATTCTTTTTTAGGAAAATCAAGGCTACAGTTGATTGAAAGTGGAAACCTTACAGAAGGTATACTAAAGTGTTATCTAAAAGGACACATTAAATATGGCTCAACATCCTACTCCCCTAATAGGGCCATTAATAAATAATTACGATTGCATTTATTATTTGCTTTAAGATTTTGTTATGGAGCAGCTCCAGAATTCAAACCAATTACCATCAGAGAACTTGCTATCCAAGCTCTGATGAATTCTTCCACAACTGCCATGCCTTTGGTAGAAAAACCCTATGTAAAGGCCACATATATATGAACTCTTTAAGAAGTATTTAAAAAACTTGAGCCCTTCATTTTATTAGTAGGGTAAATTTTTTAATTTTAATCTTTAATCAAACTCATTAATGTAGCCTTAGGGGGTATGTTTGAGCTTTTTTGATGTAAAATCTCATGGTAATAAAAAACAAAGAAAGAAAAAAACAAAAGAACTTGATAAGGATTTCTGGAATTATGAGCATGTAAATGAATATACCAGTATATTACTTATAAAGTTGTGCCATTCAAGTGCCCCTAATGCCTACAACCATATTTTTAAGATACATTCTTCATGAAGTTTTTGATATTACAGTTTTAAATTTTACCGGTAATGGATCAGACATTTATGAGTTAGGGACTGGTCATAAAGGACGGGGGGGGGGGGGGCTAGAAAAATCAAAACTTCCAATGAATGAATTTTAATGACCCAACCTTTAGTCCATGCATGAATACAAGTAGCCCCTCCCTTGACTGGTACACAATAATTGATGATAACCCCCCTGATGTTTTGCTTGATTCTTTTTAACCAACCCTTTTTCCTGTGCTTGAAAATTATGGCCCACTTTTCTTTTTTTTCCAGCTCCCCCCCACCCCCCAGTACTTTATGACCAGTCCCTTATAAGGGTTAAGATCTTTGATGTGAAACTTATGTGACATCATCCAGGTGTTTTTCTAGAAAGTAATCTCTAATCTACAGAAGGTGCTGTTAGAAAAAAAATGAGTCGATATCCCAAAAAGTCAGGCCATCTGAGGACAATGCTTTGAACATGAAATGTTTTCTGTTTTTATAATCAACACCCTGTTGACATCATTTGCATTTCTTTATCATTCAGAAATATGTGGGTGAATAATTTAAAACAATATTATCAGACTTCTTACAATCAGTTCTTTGTTTTTATGAATGTAGACCTTTTCTGAGATAGGCGTACAAAGTGCATTGTAAACAATAGATATTTGTACCCAAGCTAGCTAAATCCACAATGCACAGGTTTGTTAGAGTCTTTCCAGTAAACCTGGACACTACCAATAGGACAAAATGACTTTTGTCAGGATTATTGCTTATTTGCACCCTAGTAGTGTCAGAGTGCAATCAAGACAGGTTAAGAATGCCGATCTTGAAGGATTCTTAAAATTTATCACTTCTGGTTTGCTGATTTTGTTGGGACTGAAATCTTGAAACAGTGAAGCAAATTTTATAGCAAATAGACCTCTTTTTAGCTTTGTTTGTTTGTTTAGCCATTTCAGACCAAGTGATGTCACTCTTGGGGGTTGATTCTTTCGTGTTTTAATATTTTAACATGCTCATCATAAAAGAACAATTCATTCAAAGAGAATGTCACATGTTCTCAAATGGGCAATTTGCCTTATCCTCTCCTACAGTTTTCAAAGGGTTATGGGGCCAAGGGTGGATCCAGGGGAGGGGTCTGGAATCCCCCTTTTGACTCTGTTTTCCTTTTTTTTCTAACATGATATATGTTACAGAGAATTTTTGCACTATAGTTTCATAAACCTTTTCTATTGAAAATCATGACTCTTATGTAGGTTTATGAATTGAAAACCAAATTACATTGCCATATTTATGTTGTGAAAATTGACTTCAATTGCAACCCAACCCCCTTTGATACCAGTAGCAACACAAGTGTGAGTTACAACTGGTATAGTGTATGTATGACATCACCTATTGAATGTAGGTTTTGGACCCCCCAAAAAAATCAGGGGGGTGGGCTAGAAAAACCAAAATTTTCAATCAATGAATTTTAATGACCCTCCATTTAGTCCATGCATGATTACAAGTAGCCCCTCCCTTGACCAGGTGCACAATTGATGATAACCCCCAATGTGCTGCATGACTCCTCTTGACCCACCCTTTTTCCACATGCTTGAAAATGATGGCCAACCCCCCTGTACTTTATGACCAGTCCCTTATGATACATCTAGGTTAGCTAGATCATGTTGGACTAAAATTTTGAACATGAAATTGGCTGAGAAAATCAGCTTTAAAGTTTATGCAAATCAGGATGATTCTGTATGAGAAATACAAGCTCCTCCACACTTATTAATTTCTAGTGTCTTTGCCTCATTAATCATTCATGAGCATTATAAGACAATAATTGAAACCGATCAACTTGTTTATCATTTAGGCAAGAAATGGTGTGGTAATTTCCTATTGTTCTTCATTTGAAGCGAGTTCAACTCTAGTAGTGATAAAATTGTTTCAGAGAAACAGAAGTTGACTAGCTATGCTGCAGTGTGAGTTCCTAAGATTCTTTTACCTTTTATTTTTTGCCATGTGTTCAGGAAATTTTATTGAATTCAGTCCCCAACCTCAACTCCCCCCCAAGATAAACAAACTGACTTTCTGATGTTTTCTTCTTCAAATAATAACCTCTAACAAATAATTTCTTTCTGGTTTTAAATAGGACGAAAGGTTTATCAATCAACAAAAATGTCAAGTTTCCAGCACGTTTAAGATCTTATGACAACTTGTGCGCTCATTATGGCTATATTCTATATGCATGAACCATATATCCTCACTCTCTCATGAGGCAATGTTTCTTCCAACTTGCAATGCAGTGTGACTGAAAGTTTTGCAATTTATTTTATGGTGCCAGCCGTGCATCAGGCCTTGTTTCAACAAAGTGCTAGTGAATGGTCATGTTTGTCAGTTAGGTCTATAAATTTTCTCAAATTATTTTTTTGTTTGCAATTGATATGTAACAGCATTGTTTATAGTTCCTAATGTATTGAAACAGTAAACAATGAAATCCCAATTGCAAACTTAATATTCAAAAAAATCAAAAATCTTATTTAAAAGGCTTCATTTAAGCCATGACCTCACCCCCCTCACACAATAACGTCACCTGTATACCTGAACCCTTCATGATTTCTCCCTCCAAACCCCCGTTTATGATAATAACCAGTCCCTAAATAAGAAATTTGTGAGAAAGGTGTAGTTAGTGTAGGATCATTCATTCATCAAGAATGAGGAAGGAATTGATGGAATCACAAAAAATTATGTGATTATGTGTAGAATAGGCTATAACTATCTTCCAGGGGAGGGGGGGGGAAATCATGATGAATATTGTTTTGTTTAGATATCTTTCCAGCCCCTTAATTATAGACCACTTGCACATGTTGTCAGAGCAGCTCAATCTGGGGGACAAAAGAAGACTTTTGCTCTCGAGAGCTAGAATCCATTGTTTTGTCCCCCAGATTGAGGTGATTAATGTGCTGCAAGGGGTCTATAAAGAGGAAAGAAGCTAATTGATAGAAAATGCACGGCATGCAAAAACTCAGACTCCCATCCACATTAAAATTTTGGTATGGGATGATAAAAGAAACAGCGAGAAAACACCTGGTTATAAGCTCCCCTATTACGAGCCCAGCAAAAAAAACTAGCAAACGAGTATAAGCACAGGGCTTATGACTGGGATTCTATGGTAGTCCATGGTTGGTACAGTTGTTGAAATGAATATCATGGATATGCAGATCCCAGATAAGAGATACCTACCAGCTTCAGCACTCTTGTTCTGTTGTGGCTCTTTTCTCATTCCACTAGTTAATTGAAACTCCTGCCTCTGATGACAGGGTGGGAAATAGACCTTTCCAAAATTGGCTTGATAGTGACCACGGTCGAAAACAAAAATGGTTTCAACTCAAGGCCAGACTTGATGTTTTCATAGATACATTTATTGTGACACGTCAAGTCCAAACTTGATTTAGAACCATTGTTTGGTGGTCAGTGAAGCAAATTCGGGAACTTGGTCTATTAACATGAAAAGACTGGGGATTTGATGTGCATTCATCAGTATGAACACACAGAGATACAGGAATTTAACATGCACTTCATAGTTTTAACAAGTTTAACAGCAACAACAATTTTAGTAGATTCCATAGAATCCATCTTTCTTACTAAGCTAAAAATTGGGTAGAAACATCTAAATAAATATTAACTGAATAAATGAATGAATAAAATGAATGGTGAAATCCTGCTATGTTTTATATAAATTGCCCTGGCATCTAGACAATCTTGTGCCTTTTGATGACTGTAGAAAAGCGGTAGTAGCCACCATATATAGGGGTTATTGACCAAGTGTGAGGTCCCAATGAGGAGATATTGGTCGAGGGTTTTTTTCTGTTTTCATAGACCGAGCCCGTAGGGTTAGGTCCACACACACGAAAAAAGAACAAGATCAATATCTACCCATCCAGACCAAACAAGCGCCTTGGCCAATAAATGGTTTATTATAGGCATGGGAAACAAAATTATTGTAACTATTGCCGAGAGGTCCAGATGAAAACATCCAGACCTCTCGGCAACCAATCAAATTGTTCCATTTTCATCTGGATAGGCTTGCCATACAATAA
Organism: Stichodactyla mertensii; assembly: GCA_011800005.2. Lineage (NCBI taxonomy): Eukaryota > Metazoa > Cnidaria > Anthozoa > Actiniaria > Stichodactylidae > Stichodactyla > Stichodactyla mertensii. The sequence continues at coordinate 4,410 of JAAAQI020082005.1, read as the reverse complement.
AAAAAACCATTGTGTATAAACATTAGTACATCTTATGCCCAAACAATCTAAGAATAAACTTAAACAGAGCAAATTTTGTTCAAATATCTATTGTTCTGGACGATTCTTTCACCCTGATAAACAATGAAATTACATCACAATGAAATAGGGCAATTTTCTAGTATTCCATTTGGGATTCCTGTGTGTTAAGCACCTTGTGAAAACATGCAGTTTGGCTTCCATCAATCAAACTTGCGACTGAAATTTAGAAGTGTACATAAATGCATGATTCTACTCTGGAAGGCCAAGGTCAATTATTGGCATGGCGATTATCGTTAATTCCCTTCATTTAAACAGTTTGGGGGAACTAGATAGCTTGTGTCTTCTGTATAAGAGGATATTATTCTGATCTGAAACCTTATAGAAGACCATAGAACAATATTCTCACTGGTTTTAATGCCCCAATCAGTGGTTTACCTCAGGATGGGGGGCATGCAACCCACAGGAATTGGACTTCATGAAGCTCTACCCAAGTAGGGATTTTGACATCCAAAATGATCCCCTGGGTGGAATATTTGACTCAGTCACCATTTTGGAGTGGCATTCCGGTGGATAGGGCCTGAAATTTAACTCTTAATGGAGACCCAAGTGTGGGAAAATTGACATTTAAAAACCTGAAAATGTCAAATTCCCCTGGGGTTACGTCCGGATACACGCAAATTGTAATTTCAGCATATGTAGGACAAACTGCCTAGACAGTCAAAAACGTTTCTGTACCCAGCTTCAAAGTTGAATCAGTTTACTTCTACAGTGCACACTGAAAAATATATACTTAAACGAGACGGATTACAAAAAATACAATTTTGAAGACTCATCCCAAAGTTCGGTGGTCTTTGGCACAAGCCGTGGTTTCTATTTTTGACGAGTCCTCCAAGAATCATGCATACGGAACTTTTTCGAGGAAAATCACGTGCTCCATGGTCGCCGTGTTTTCAGAAAACCGAAAGTTGTCTTTTACAATCATCGGATTATCGTCGTGATTTTGATTGACGGAAGCACAGGCTTACCACCCTATGTATTAGTGGTTTGGGATTTATAGGGTTTGGGATCCCTGTGGCACAGATATAGCCGTTACTCGATGTAGTTCAAATATTGCTCCTAAAATCGGTCCGTAGTAGCCAGTCTTGAAAAAAAAATTAGCTCCAAATAAAGATTAATAGTTTATGACTTATTTTGAAGTGTTTTTCCGCCAAAAAAGCTTAAAAAAACGCTGGTTTGGGGCCTTCAAAGTTCGGCGGTTAGTCCGACTCGCTCTACCTAGTGGAAAACGAGTAGGTAGAGCGAGTCAGACTAACCGCTTTAGTTTTTAGCCCACCAGTAATAAAAACCCTTTTATTAACGAACAACTACACACAAAGATTAGCTCAAGTTTACTACACATTTTATAATTTTTTCGACCCATACATCTATTGTACTTACCGTATACACAAGATAATTGCTTGGGCTGCCTGTGGACTGGGTCACGTGATTATGAAAAAAGCTATAAGGATAATACGGGATACTTCGGGATTCTACCCGTAAGTTACATAACAATCGCCGCACGTGTACTGAATAATCTCGCTATTTTCGAACGTTTCAGAACAAAAAACGAGTAGAACTCTTCTCTTTTAACAGTTTATGTCATCAAAACTAAAAATCTTAGTCTTTTTTCCAGTTCTGATTTTGTTTTGCGAAATCTCAAGTCAACAAAAATGTTATGTAACAATCTCTTGTAACATGCGAGGGGCAACGTGACTTGAAGATAACCAATCATAGCAAACCATCTACAGTATGTTCTGTACCATTTTCTGTAAGAATACCACGAAATAGTTTGAAGTGAAAAGCAGTGGAAATTTAAGCGAAATTATGACAGAACCTCCGAGTCCAACATCTTCATCTACCTATTCTTGCATTTGTAAGTATCGTTCGAAACTGCTTTTACAATTTACCCTCGGAATCTTTTACGACATAGGATGTAGGAGTCTACTGATTCTCGTAGGCCTATATTAAACTGTTGTCAAATTACCAAAAAGAAATGAATTTCTTTTCAAGAGTTCGGTTTTGACCTAAAAGAATTGTAGATTTTCAACCTCTTAATTTAGCACGTCACTATCTTAAAACGAAAATTGTTGCAATTTATATCAAACTATCCAAACTCAAGAATTACGACGCATTAAAAATTTAAAAAATAGTAAAGTATAACATATTCGCTTACGACCACTGTCATCATAGTGTTTCATTTTTTTCAAATTACTGTTACTACTACTCTTACTTACTTTACAACAAACACTCAGCCACTTCCTGTTTATGCACTAGTCAGTTGTTTTCACTACCCTATCACCCTTGGGACCGGGACATGGTGGGGGAATTTACAAACGAAGCATCTTAGAGTGAAGTAAAATTTCCCAGACTCTAGGGCAAAATTCATCAGTAAGCTCTCCATCTCCTCAGGAGTTAGAGTTAAAATTATTTGCAAAAAATTAATTTCATGAAACTTAAAAGAAAGGAAACGTTTGCCGAACAATTAATTTGGTGTAAGGTACTCATTTACTTCTTATAGTCAAACTCACTGAAGTGTACCCTCCTCGACTGGATCAATACATTAATTATTCGAATATTCAGCCGTTATTCGTTTTCAGGAATGCATTCCGTGTGAAAATATTATTCAGCACGATGTGCAAAAGTAGGACCACTTTTAATGTATTTGCATACTTTTATGCACGGGATTTTGCTGACTAACGAGCCATTACTCGCCATATTTGGTAAAACCAGACAGCTTCTCATCTACATGTGTCAGTTTAACGTAAAAAATCCCGTGCATAAAAGTATGGGAATAGCGTAAATAGTGGAATAATATATTCACACGGAATACATTCCTGAAAACAAATAATGGCTCAATATTCGAATAATAAATTTATTAATCCGGTCTAGGGGGGTACGCTTCAGCTAGCTTGACTGTAAAAAACAGCGAACTATGACTTATAAGACAAATGTGATGTGTTGTGATTGGCTAAAAACCTTTAGTGTTCACCAAACTGTGGACTATCACAAAATCTACATTCTGATTGGCTAATCTACTAGGGGCTGTTTGTGATAGCCCATGGTTGGGTAAAATGCTGGTTTTGAAAAGAAAAAGAATGGCAGCTGAATTGCAATTTACAGATGTTTCTAAAATTTTAAGTTTGACCAAAAAAATAAATAGATACTAAAACAATTAGACCTCACACCTTCATGGGCCACAAGTCAAATATTTGACTTGTAGCACTAACGCACCTATCACATGTTAAGCCTGAGGGGAGACCTTGGGATGAGGTGGGGACTTTGATTTAAATTTGATTTTCTGGGTCAAAATAGCCACACCATTGGACAAAATCTGCTAGCAAACTTTCCCACCCTGGGGATCAAGAGTCAAACAATCATAACATGGAATGAAAAACAAAAGCTCTTTACAAACAAATCAAAACAATGTCCCTATACATATAAGAAATGTAGGATCTAGATACCATCAAAAAATGCACTTAAAGTGACAGACTAGACAAGCACGCCAAGTGTCAACACAAATAAAGTTATTAGTTGTAGAATTTTATAAGTTATATTAAATTTATGGAAAACATTCTACTCAAGTAAATTAAAGGCCAAGACAATGACACAGGAAACCAGTATATTCGCACATGACTAGCTGTCAGTGACAGAAACTCCTATTGTTTTAGTCATTCAAAACTGGCTGACAATCTGAAATATAGTGAATGGGTATCTTAAATGTTTTCATGGATATAAACACTAACAGCAAACTACTGTAAAGTTCTCATCTTTGATGGCTGCACAGAATCCAAAATCTGCCAACATGATGCAACAAAATGGCGAAAACTAGTTACCAGTATTTCTCAGACAATTTTAAATAGCTTTTCACCTCGGGGGAAGAGTCTTGTTCAAACCTGACTACACATCCCCTCCTGGAGCAAAAAACTCTGGATTTTTTCATGTTGTTTTTTCCCTTCTGGACAACATGGACAAATTGCGTAATAGTACCCAGTGGTCCACTGTGGCCTCACACACTATAACAACACAGCTGAACTCCAGTCACTAACAATTACTATCGAAACCGGACGTCCTTTGAACTGTAGATAAAAATATCCGACGCCACACTTCAATGATTTTGGTGCAAGGCTGGGCTGGTAAAAAAGTGATCATGTGATGTACAAAAACATGATCTCCACAAATCGTGCATTTTTGCAATGCTCATAGGTTTCACCATATAAAACACTTTCATTTGAACCATTGCCACTTCAACTCGGGGCCTGGTTGTTCAAAGCCTGATTAGAGCTAATCTTGGGTTAACTCTTAATAAAACCTATAGAGTTAAGCAAGGATTAGAACTAATCAGGCTTTGAA
>JAAAQI020081894.1:0-16833 GCA_011800005.2 Stichodactyla mertensii | reverse complement strand
GCGGTGTTGGAGCCGAAATCTCCAGCTGACCCGTAAATGGTTTCGCCCTGCCATACGACGCTTCAGCATTATGTCTGGATGTATGGTCCCAGTGCGTTTCTGCACATAACTTTTGACATACGAGTTCGAAGTTCGTTTGGAACGAAGTTCAAGTCGTACTTAGGAAGTTCACAACGAACTTCGAACTTACTTCGGAAGTCACCTGTCAAAAGGTATGTGAAGCGCACTGTAAAATCAAGTAATCATAACGAAAATTATAAAGAATACTCCAGAATCAACATTTCGGGAAGGCATTACAGTTTAAGGAATCTTCATATTCAGCTAAGAAGTCATAACTTTACGCAAGTTATAGCAATATGCAAATTTACCAATGGTACTGTCAGTGTCAAAGCCTGTAAATCGGAAATCTCTAATTGGTTGTAAAGAATGGCACTGCTAAGCGTTTGAAGCCAAAGGTTATCTAGTTATACCATAAAACACTTCACCTGATTGACAGCTGCTATTGAGTTCCTCTGATGGCCGAGGAAGAATTTCAAGGACAGGCCAGTGTGGAGGTCTTTCTACAGCTAACTCAAACATGGGTCTTCTTTTCCCATCAATGATATTCTTCAAAATAAAATAATGCATATCATTCGTAAGTTGGAATACTTAGCATCGTTAGACAGTGTTTGCTAGAAATAGTGACTTCAAAGGATCTTTTTCTTTGACAATTTACCTTTCGAAATTGTTGGCACAAATCATCAAAATCTTCTTCGCTTTTGCAGAAAAAACCCTAGGAATATGTATTTTTAATCTGGGGTCAGAATCATGGAGACCAATGTTGATTAATAATAGAATAAAATACAGAGGATATTACATGGGCGTTTGGAGATACGAACGTTATCTTCGAGTGTTGACGATAACGGAGGATAAATTTCACATCTCCAAGCGGCCATGTAATGTTCTGTTTATTTTATAAATATTGATGAAATATCCAGGATCAGGGAAGAATTTCAAGGCCATCTGTGATTGGTTGATACAAGGGTAGTCATGGCAACAGTGATATCCTCACATGTGAAGGATAAAAATGATATCTTCACAGTATACAAAGCATGAGAAACGGAATAAATCCTGATATAATTTTATCAATTTCTTATAATAAAATTAATTCATACCACAGCTACAGATGGGTCTACTTCATTGATTGCCATTCTACATGGATAAACACAGTGATATGTCTATGATAAAAACAGAAAAAGATGATTTAAATTATGAACTTCAAAGAAGTTTTGTTGACAAGAGACAAAGGTGGGAGGGGGGGAGTTAATTTGGCTACAAAACTGTAGGTAACAGTAGGTTGCATCACATGTTCTAAGAGCAATTTTTAAGGCATACAACTCATTGACAGCTATTTGAATCCTCAAAATTAGTGTTTTACTACACACGTATCACACACTGAGAACATAAGGGCACAATTACGGAACTGTGATTCAATGCCATAAAATGAAGGAAATAAGTTCCTTCGTTGCTTCACAACTTGAGCAGTTTTGGAAAACTCCCAAATCACATGTAATGACCACCCTTGCTATCTATCTGAGAGTATGACTTGTGGCCCTCCTTTATGTCCCTCCCTCCTTCAAAAGGATGGATTGCCTTTTCAGGTGTTAACTCCATTGCAGAGGTTAGCTCAGTTGGTAGAGCATCAGACTGTCATGCAGGAGGGTGTGTGTTCAAGCCCTGGGCAGACCAACACTCAGGATCTTAGAATAACTGAGGAGAAGGTGCTGCCTTTGTAATAACCTCTGCAAGTGGTTAGACCTTCACATGGCTTGGATGATCACATTTATGTATGATTTATGGCAGTCCCATCCCTTTCAACTTACAGTAAGAAACATTAAAAGTGGGCCTTTTACAGCTTACAGCTGTTACGCGCTACCCTCTATAAATATGGTTGTTGTTTTTATTATAAAGGAAGCACCAGCTCCTCATTGTTGGTCACAACAGACTGGGGCTCAAGCAACTGTGCCTGAATGGGGCAACATGTAAAATCAATCCTTCAACAGGCCACTTCTGAATGCTCAAAAAAGGTGTATGAAGGCAAAGCTTTGTGCTAAATCACACCTGGTGGCTCAAAACAACTAAAATTTCTTTGACTTTTCTAGTGCTTAAAGCATATTTTTACAGGGGAACTGCAAACAAATCAGAGAAAAGTGTGACAAAGGAACAAGTTAGTTGTTTCATGCTACCAAGTGCATGATTTCACACAAAACCTTGCCTTCATGCATCTTTTTGGAGAACTCAGAAGTGAGTTATTAGAACACACTAGTCAAACGTAGCATTCAAAATAAAGCATACCCCATCAGGAATCTTGCTCATTTGCTCTGGATTAACTGTTTGTTGAGTAGTATGAGGATCTAAGTACAACAAGTTATTTCCTGGGGAATAAAAATATATGAAGTTATCTCTCAGTAGCAATAGAAGGTAGCATGAGGCCTAATACTACTGAACTGTGAAATCATAATTTGTCCAGTAATATTAGGCCTCACTCAAACTTGATCCAATAGAATTATCAGAATTGAAAGACAAATCTGAAGATTATTAGTGCTCAAGATCAATACTGTTATACTGCATAGTAAAGCCAGCCCTACCATAATATCCTATAAAATATGTCGCATGGTTTGGTTTTCCTCCGATTACTCCAAGGGATTGTCTTAATTTGAAACATGCCTGAAAATCAAAAGTAACTGGTTGAAGTTCCACGAGATAGCATGTAATATCAAACTCTAGTTGGTACATGTATAATACAGGGATGTGCTGAGAGATGGAAACCAACCAATAGACCTTGTGAATGTATGAAAAACGAAAAATGCTTCTGGTATGCTAATGACGAAGAACTCAAATTTTGCATAAGACTGAAGCTAATTGGATTAAATAAGTTTACTATAGTTCCAACAAATATTCCTATGTATGACTTATTCACAAAAGATGTCTGTAATCAAGAAAGTCCGATAAAAATCCTCCTATCACATAATGCTTTAATATTCACAATATTCACTCCTTAGCCTCTTCCCTTCCTCCACCCTCCAGAAATTCCAATGTAATGTATGGTACCTCTGCCTTAGTAGTCTCATGGGTGGATCTATGGGGTACGGGGGGATTTTTATGAAATCCCCCCGTACCCCATGAAGATCCTAACAGGAACTGTGTAGGACACTACAACTATGTTGGAGGAATGAACGATTTTTGTGGATTATACTATTTAATATCATTCTAACCTTTAATGGATCATTATACACTGGATTCATTTCTGACAGTCCTAATCTTAATGGCACAAACAGAACAAGTGGTCTCCATGTGTTTTTACAGCTATGTGTTGGTGGTTTGCTGGTTTTCTTTGGGCTCTTACTTGCTGAACCTCTTCTTCTAATTGGCTCTTCAACATGGGTAGAATCCGTGCAGTCATAGCAAGTAGACTGGCCACATGATTTTTTTGGAATATCTAGCTTACACAACTTTTCTTTAACACAATGAAATTAGTATTTTTAATAATAGTTAAACTTTTTCCCTCTGTACATGGTATTTTTAATTTAAAGATTTTGGCTCAGTGAGAGCCTTGTTCACTATGACACAGACAAGTCGTCATACTGTACCTTCTTAAGGCTGCTATACACGAGGGAGCTTGTTCCTGCAACACGCTCCAGGTCATTTTGCACAACCAGTACACATGAGGGAGCATTTTCAAGTTTGTTCAATTTGCTCCTGGAGCTTGCTCCCTCATATTCAGCCAGTTTAATATCAGGGGAGCAAAACATTTGCTGCACAACAATTTTTTTTGCATGAAAATATTGGTACACATGACGGAGTTCTGCTCTGGGAGTATGTTGCTGGAGCAAGCTCCCTCATGTACCAGCCTTTATACTATAGTCACATGCTTTTTGGGTATGCAACAGAGCTGATAACAACTCCTGTCCCACTAGGCTATAAAATCAGAAGTCAGTCAAGATTAGATTCAGAGAAAGTGTACAGGTAGTACATGTGCCTCAGGGATGGTAAGATTTTTTAATTATACAGCACAAAACTTACTGATGTCCTCAATGATAATAGTATTGTCCATTGCTACATGTACACATAATGAGCTCCAGTCATCAAATGTGGCCAGCTTTCTATGAATCAGAAGAACCTGAAACTTGGTATGTTGCAGTCAGTTTTCATTATAATCATAAGTAACAGCATTGGTAGACTTTTAGCAATTCCCAAAGCAGTTCAGTCTGGAGGTTAAGACAACAGAATTAAACTCTCCTCAGAATCAAAGACTGAATATTCTATTATTTTGTCCTCCAAATTGAACTGCTTTGGAAATTGCTCCAAGAGGTCTATTTATAGCTGCTACTTATTCATGATGATCTTGGCCAAGGCTCCACAAGCTTGTACTCTTAATAAACTAAAGAATTATATTGTTCGGTACAATTATATGAGCCATTATCATAAACAAATTCTCTACAATGATGTTACTTGTGGTGTTGATGAAAGTATATTACACGTTATTGATACAACTATTGGCACAAATGAATGTATGTTTTCTGTTAATGAACAGCAAAAGGTGTAAACCCCCTATCAACAATACCCATCTCTTATGAACTAGTTAAATTCATGGTGAATAAATTCAATATTTTGAATGAACTGGATTGCATAATGATTTAATCTACTTACTTTAGAACCTGCACCACAGTATTGGGTCCAAACCAACTGCCAACTGGTTTGCCTTCAGATACTCCCATTTGAGCTGACAATAAAACCACAAAAATGCTGAGAATTTACAGGGTATACTCCTGGCAGTATTGCTTTCCAAATCTAGCAAGTTCTGCTATATAAAGGGATTTGTGGGTTGAACTGCAAATGTTAATGAAAGACTCAAAAACATGATTGTCACAGTGAATGACGTGCAAGATGATAATGCTTTAGAGCAGATTTCAGATGACTGTCACAAACTCATGGCATGACCAGTGCCACAAGCATGCTGTGACTGTAATGCTTTCATTCCACAGGCTTTTCACAGTCATATGAAATCTGCTTCATAGTACTCCTTCATGGAAAGAAAAGCAAAAATAATCACACATTTAATTGTAGAGAAATCAAAGCTTTGTAAAAACACATATTGGCACTACCTATCTGATGGAGTGAATACAAACTGTCTTTCTTATCAAGGAATGCCTGTAAAATCTGAATACAAGCAGAATAATCAGAACTTTTATTAATGTATAAAGATCTATATTGCATAAAACATGATTATACAGAGTCAAATGAGCTTTTAGCAAATTCCAGTTATATATCATGGTTGACCACTGCTTATGATATCAGAATTCTGGCCAACTTCAAGGTTGGCATGACACACTCAAAACTAGATTCCTGGGTATTACTAGAAAGAGGAAGCCCAGGAAGAGAAGGAGGGAGGAAGTAGTGTTGAAAAAAGTTTTCAAACTCGAACACCTGAGTTCCACGTAACCTTCCTTGGAAAAATCCCTTTCAAAAATGAAGCACCTGGTTCCCCAAAATCCATCACTATGGTTTTACCTGTAAGTATTTGGGATCCTTTGGTTGATCTGGATGCCACTGCCAGTCTAGAAAATACACACATTAATTCAATGATAACTTTTGACATCTTATGAAAATGTATTTAAACTCTCTAACAACAATTTCTAACCTAGAATACCAATAAATGTCACAGAAAAAAATTCAAATTTCTATGAATTTTTTGCTATTGGACACTGTCATAAACTGTTTCTTTGCCAGTGTGAGACACTTGAAAAATGTATTGCAATGTTTAATGTGTATTAAACATCAGTACATCTTACATCTGGAAACTATGCAGAACAAACAAGAACAAACTTTCAACTATTGTATAGGGAACAATTGCTGCTTGTATTATCATGTGTGGGCATGGCTCACTCTAACCCTCTGTAAATAAAGATATGGTTGATAAAAGTATATCACTTCTGTTTTACCTCTTCCCAAGTGCCTGCAAATTAGTGCTTGGGCCAGCATCATTTGTCCACATCGCAGCATACATCCCCATCCAGAATCAGTCGTTGGACCTGTCCCACCTTTTAGATTAAGAGTTGGATTAAAACAGATAAAGAAAAACAACTTCACAACCATATTAAAATGAAGTATAGATCATGCACTTAGTTGACTTTTTATCACCCAAGAAGCTAGAGCTGCAGTTGCTTTTTTCCTGTACAACTCTTCTGCTTCCCTTGTGATTATCAGTCACCTGCATACATCAATATCTCACGGGCACACATAATATGAAAAAGCATGCAAACCATGTTGTATTTACTAAGTAGACAAATTTTAATCTCAATTCATGAATCATGGCTTGTATTGATTGATATAGTTTGCCATAATCATTCCCCAGATAAACTTTACACATGTATAAACTATTACCTACCGATGTTTTGAAAATTTTTTCTGTATGTGAACCACAATCTGGACCTGATATCTGTGTTCAGATAGGGTAGGTCGCCTAAAACGTTCAAAATATCTGTTTTAAGCTTATATGTATTGAGAGATTATCCCCAATATAGTAGAAAAAACAGAGCAACAATACCAAAACAATTATCGGAATATTAACTTAATCAATGCATATACAACATATCACGGTAAATTATAAACAAATTATGAATTAAATACGTATATAAACTTAAGCTTACGTTGCAAACGAAATATATAATATTAAGCTTATCACAATTTAAATCTTTACTTTTGGGATCAATTCCTTTGATGTTCTTAGAAAATTAAGACTAATTAGTAAGCAAAAAGTTTAAAAAGCAATGATCACAAGGAAGCAATCTATAGATTTAGAAAATTTAATAAAAACATAACAAATGAATAAAAAAAATTACAAGAAATTGTTCTTGTTTTGAGATATTCAACCGATTTTGTCCTACGAGAAGAAGACATAATCAGTTTTTTACCTTCCTCGACGTTGTAATGCTTTCCTAGTACCCATACATCGTCTTTAGTTGAGGGAAAAGTTTCTACTTCGAAGTTAATTCCTTCATAAGTGAGACAAGCAGCGTCCATCACTGGACCCGCCATCTTTAAACCTCTGCTTCTTGTTGTTCAATCATCATTATTTACCACTCTCCCTCGGACACGGTCTGAGAGGAAGGACTGGAAAAAAAACTGAACACACAGGGAACCCAATCGAACAATTCAGGATTTTTCATCATAGACCCCTTATCACGCTAGCGTGACATATTTGATTTATCGGAAAAAGAGTTTACTATGAAATTGGTCACATTGATTGTAGTAAAACTGCAAAGCTTCATAAAGATTGGCCTCAAATTGACGAAGCAATGAATTTTTGAACGTAAGCATTTTTACAAGGAAATGTATTGTGGACACGGCATGCCCGGCGAGCCTCGTTATCAGGCTAGACCTAATACATTTCTTTGCAAAAATTTCACAGAAATGCTTCCTTTAAAAATTCATATTTTCGTCAGTTTAAGGACAATCTTTACGAAACTTTGCAATTTTACTATAGTTTAATGTGACAAATTTGATAGCAAACTCCTTTCCGATAAATCAAATATTCTACAATATCACGCATCACGCTAGCGTGATAAGGGTCTACACTCTCTTTAAAAAAATTAGGGAATAAAATTACATAAAGAAAATGGTGAAAAAATACAGATGTAATTATTATGATTATATTATAATTATTTCCAAAATTGTTTGAGGATTTTCTTGTTAATCGCTACTTTTGTTTATGACGCCATCATCTTTTTTAGCAGTAACGAAAAACTGCTTTCAGCGAAAAAAATCTTGTGTGAGTAAAATTGAAAAAGATAGATATTATTTTCATAAATTATTTAAAACAGAAATGAATTTTTTAAAGTCGTACTTCATATGACATGTCACTTCATATAAAACATGCATGGCTTTTTCTTAAATTTCCTGACATTCGTTTTTTATGAATTCACATTTGCATCGAATATTGCATCATCTTGGATTTCAAGTCCACATATAGAGCAGATTTCGTATGAGTGTGAAAAAGTCGCGGCACAGCGTGCCTTGCCGCGATTCTAGAATTTTGACGTGCAGTGCTGCGCCTTGACCGTGTCCGCGCCGTGTTCGTGCCGCGACCTTTTCACAGTCATACGAAATCTGCTCCAATGTCACATGCCGTCACATGATAGACTATGAAGTTTGACGTCATTCCTAAGAAAAAGCGACCTCCAGGTCTAAAATCAATTCCGTGAAGATTTTTTTCCATTTGTTCTCCGTAGCAGGAATTTTTGTGCAGATTTTTTATTGTTGAGAAATTTGTGAAAAACTAGACCCGGAAATACGTCACACTTAAAAGCTCTATTGTGGAGCCCGTCCTGAACCCCTCATAACATGGTCTAAAGTCCAGTTTCATGGGAGGGGTCGTACCCACCACTCTGGTTGACCACGTGTTCAGCGCATGCGTTTGTTCATCCCGTGCGAGTCACATGACCATTGCAGCTTGCGAAATAAAGTTCTTCCTCTTTTGATCGTCATTCCAAGCAAGTTTACCTCGAGTTTATACCTTCCCTGTTAAAATGTTTCACCTGATAATATTCGTGGCTTGCTTTGCTTTCGCCTTCGGTAAGTAATAGTATGAATAACGTGCTATCTCTTCTTGCTTTTGGGAGGAAGTCGTTCTGGGCGAAATTAAAACAGATCTTGAGACAAAGTTGCTACGTTTGCAAAGCAAAATCACGAGAAAGCTTAGTTTTAAAATAGCAAAAAGTTTGTATTTTTCTGGTCTTAATTCTACTCAAGCTTATATATTTGGGATTCAAACACAAAGTTATAGATAGTCAGGGTTTTACTTGGGTTTTTCTTAACTAATCGCGGAACTAATACCTGTTTGAGTGTAAAGAAAATGCGTTGAGTGTAAAGAACATGCGTTTTGCCTCAGCCTTGCTTTTAGTAGAAACACGCGGTGGTCATCTTTAAACAACTAGTTCTTCTTTTAGTTAAAGTAAAGTACAACGTTAATTGTAAAGATGTACATTATTACGTATTTAATGATGGGTTATTATTTGTTTGGAAAGTGTTGGAGCTTACTGATCCGGGATCGATGCATTGTCGGAATTTGTTCAACCTTATAAAACTTTTGATAATTCGTTACATAATTCATGCTTAAAATTCCTGTCTTTGGACAAATCATTAATGTTTGTCAAAGAAAAATCAAATGAATGAATTGAACAAATTTTCCAAAACAGAATTTCGGGATTTTGGTACAAATCTAACACGTTGTCTTATGTGACTGATAATAGATATTGTTATAACTGTCGGATCCAGGATTTATAAAGGGGTGACTGTCTTACGTAATACCATCATTGTTTTATGAGAGATGTTCCATCACACATCCCACCTACAAGCATCATAAAATTGTTCACTTTTACATGGACTCAATGTGTATGGGATAGTTTTTTCTAGCTAGTGTGTATATAATGTCATGAGTGCTTCAAAAATAAGGGGGTTTAAATATTCACCCTATTCATACACCCCCAGAACAGTGCCTGCCTTGAGCAGGGCTATGTTTTTGTTATGAATAAGCCATTAGCCTTTTTTGTGTGAAGAATAGTGAAAAAGTCAACAGGAAAAGCTCTTTCACTATGAGCTTTTCTCATGCTACAATTAAAAAGGACCATTTATGTTTGTAGGAGGGAGGCCTTAGAAATGGTAATAACCTTTTTCATGATTAGTAGACTCTGGCCCTGGCATGAACAAAGGTTTTGTTGCATGTGAGGATGTATTGCTAAATCAGTCATAACATCCAACATGACCATCACATGAGGAAGAATTAAAGAACCTTTTGAAAATGATCTGGCAAAAATGATCTGGAATTTCAATTTCAAATTTCACTCAATCCTATGGATCCCAAATTCTTGATATAGCTACAGATATTTTAACATGTAGTTGATGGTTCAAAATGATTGTCATCAAAGATTTAATTAAAACAGTTTTCTTTGGTGTCAGTACAATATTTTTCCAATTCATTAATAAAAATCTTTTCAGCAGTGAAGTCAGCAAGATCATCAGGGTAAACATGTTTGAAATGCTGTAAATACACTTTAGCCCTGATGATGTACAATTAGTGAGAAAGCTCAGTATGATAAAAATATAATGTGGAAGAAACATATTTGTGTAATTATGGTCATCCTCGAGTACCCAAACATTTTGTACATTAAAACAAAAGATGCATTGCCTCATTGTACTACTTTGTACAAACTAGTGGATATCACTGGTGCAGAACAGTGAGAACAAAAGCTATATGCCTCCTAGTGTGTTTCTTTGTGTGGTTCATGCATGGGGAAATTCTTAGGTCAATAACTAAATAGTTGATAACTAAATACTATTTTCTAAATAGTTAGTAATTGTTAGATGGATATGGTGGGAACTCAAATGTTTTTACAATGTTGTCAATTGCTGTTGGGTGACTGAAAATGCCTTTTTTTTAATTTCAGGAAAAAACAATACTTCATCGATTGTAATTCCATCTCCATCTCCAATAGTTACTTTAACACCCATATCAACAATGTCAAGCGTCATTATTACTACAACTATTTCAAACACAAGCATGCAGGTCTCATCAACAATAGCACCCAATTCAACTGTTATGCCTGCTAGTAAAACTCCTACACCAACCACCATGCCATACACTACACCAAAACCCACACCAAAACCCACACATGGTGACTACAGCATTAAAACAAGCAAAAATGGCACATTCTGTCTTTTGGCTCAGCTTGATATCATGTTCAATATTTCTTATAACACGACAGGAAAACAAGACAAGTCTACTGAGGTAAGCGGCTTTTGCAATGTTATCTTCTTTTCTTTTTTAGTAAAAGGCTACTTTGTGCCAAACTTGTTAAATTGTTTTTGTCCCTTTTTGTTTTTTGTTACTGGAGTCCAAATAATCCGTCCATGAAATAATTTGCAACAAATTGTACAAATATTTACAAAAATTGATAAATGATATTTTTCTAAATTCCAATAACATTACCAGGCAAAGTGAAAAAATAAAGCTAGAAACTGTCAATATGCCACATTCGAGATATTATTAATATTCAAGCATGATACTGAGGCTCTCAGGAACAAAAACGTCCAAAATTGCATTCTCCCAAAATTTTACCATTATTGCTGAAAGGTAGGAATGTTGTATGTGTTATCCCTACCATATAAATTTATTTGGTGATCCACTTGTTTGTACATACATGAAGTACTATTTGAAGATATTGAACATGGCCTATTGCATATGGTGAAATAAAAAAGGAAAACCAGAGAACTCACAGGAAAAGCCTTGAAGCACAGAAGAGAACAAACAACTCCACTTGCATGTGATAGCAAGTCCAAGTATATTGAACCCAAGATTACAGCAGTGAGAGGCGAGTGCTCTCACCACTGCACCACCGATGCTTCCCAGTAGTAACAGCCTGACTAAAATGTTAACTCTTCCTTTGCTAATTACAGGGTTATGTTAAGTTTGAAATGCCATTTACAAATTTTTCAACTAATGGAAGCAAATGTGGAAAAAAGGAAGCTATGCTCTTGGTATCTTGGCCAATTGGTAACCCTCTATATCACTTTGAGATGAAATTTGGCAGAACCAATGATTCTGGATGGGAAGTTACTGAAGTGTCCCTAAATGTTACCACCACAAAAAACCCTGTCTTTCAAAAGGCCACTGGTAAGTACTTTTATCCATTTGTTTTAAAACATTTTAGCAAGATTAAAATCTAATGATGTAACTTGTCATATCTTTATCAGTGTTTTGTTTGTTTCTTTAACAAAGCTTTCAGCCATGATCATCCATTGCTAGGGTTCTAAAAACTGGTCATAAAGTAAGGGGGGACTGATAAAATAAAACGTTTGATATGTGTGCACATACAAAATACAGCTCAAAGCCACTGAATTTCCTTCAAAACTTTCTTAGGGAACCATACACATTTCGAACTTCAACAGGCCAAAACATGCAAATTTTGCATGGGGCTATATATTTTCCTTAATGGATTTCTAGAAAATAATGTTTAAGGTAGACAATCTGAGAAGGTTACTTCCATAGCTTTTTTTGTTTTTGAGTTATGAATATTATCTTGTGTGAAGCTTGGTTTTCACCATTTTTCCTCCAAAAACTTGTCAAGATGGTAATATTCAAAATTCAATATCTCAAAAGGAACTCAGGACACCCCATTTTCATTCATTTGTTTTGAATCAGCATTAAATTCTGTATAGGGTTTGTACAGGTCATGCAAAACCTGGAAAATCATGGAATTTCTTCATTAATTTTCCAGGCCTGGAAAGTCGTTGAATTTGGTATAGGTCATGAAAAGTCATGAAAAATTGTTTTCATGACATGAAATAGTTAGACATCTATTTTGTGAACACAAATGAGATTAAATCCAAACAGTGCCATATTTCAACTTGATTGTAACATAAAATGTTGTCAAATTATTAAGAGTTTTCAGAAGGTATCAGTTTATTTTGGTCGTGGAAGATCATAAAAACTCATGATTGAAAAAGTCATGGAAAGTCATGGAATTTAAAAATGTGAAAAGAACAAACCCTGCTGTATAACAGCTTTCTAAGGAAGTTTTTTAATTACCTTTTGCTAAATATTGTTCAGTCACCTTAAACACTGGTACTAAAATTGATAGCCACCCTTGACTAATGTTCCTTTTCTCTTGACCCTCCCCTATTTACAGACTGAATAATTGTGACCCCAAAAGAATCAAAGAATCAACCACCGAAGATATATTTTCTCTGAACAAAAACTTCCAACTCATTGTTTGCACAGGCCTTAAAGCCCTTGAAAATGTGTTGAGACCTTAAATACTCCCTAAATTCAGAAAATTTGATTTTTCTCTTTGAAAAGTCCTGGAATTTTTTCAGTATCTCTTTGAATATTCCAATTTGACCTTGATTTTTGTGGGTGCTGTTGGCATGATTCTTAGTCAGCCCCAAAGCAAGATACATCTTGGTCATCAGTCATTTCTTGTAACAAAAACTTCATATCTTTTCACTCTTTTCACTATTTTTTAAATGGCGGAAAACCCTAGGTATGAGTTTCTGTAGTTCCCTGTGCTTTCTGGGTAATTTTCAAGATGGCATGTGTGTGGCTCCTTGGTATTTAGGAACTTTGTTTACAAAATAAATTCGAACATAGTCCTTAAAACTCCCCAAAAAGTCCTTGATAAGTCCTGGAATTTTTTCCAGGAACTTCTGTATGAACCATGAAACTAGAAATCCCCATGATGATGATGTTTGTACATTAATGTTGATGACAACCACAGCTTGTTTGGTTGGTTGATGGTGTCCAAGCAACCACTGCCCCTCTGATAATTTAGATCAAAATAAAATAATGCTCATATTATTTTGCACAAGTTAATAAATTGTATTTTTTAATATCTTTTGAACTTCAGAAAAGTTAATAATACTCCAAGGGAATAAATCAGAACTGAATCAACTTTCTGGAAAATCCAATGGTTCCTATCTTTGTGGAGTTGACAAAGCTTACCCTTTTACAAAGAATGGAATGATGTATGTGAATTATGCCAAGCTACAGCCATTTGATGTGCCAGACAAGCAGGGAAAAGAAGTTTTTGGAGAAGGTAATGCTGTGATGTATTGAATAGTTTCTTATCTCAACTCTTAAGATTGTTTGCCTAAATACAATAAAAAATAAATAAAAATCAATAAAATGGTCTCCCCTCATCGTGAGGGAACACAGGAACTGACAGAAGTATGTGTCAGTTTTACATGATATTTTTTGGTTTACAGACTGCTATTATTATGGCGCATATTGCTGCCACGCAGTAATACAATTGTGAGTAATGTAATTAATGTATGCCTCCGAGACCAGACTGTTGAACCGGGAGAAATCCCCCTACAGACTGTATAGTATGTTATCCTTCACTGCACATGGAATTTTCCTCTGGCCAATGAAAAACCATTTTGTTAATGCAAGGCTTCCCTCATGTTTGATGCAAATAGGCAAAACAAAATGTTTTATGAACCATTATAAATTACATGTAAGAAATTGAATTTAGTTTCACAGTTGAATCGGTGATGTCACCTAAATTAAATAAGTTATTTATTATTTTATACAAAAGCAAAATAGTATAATGCAAAAGCAATGAAATTTTTAACACTATTTCTGCTTTTACAATAAAAGATGAAGATTGTTTAGTCTGGATAGGACATCTATCATTATTTTTTGGAGCTTGTTTAAATGGGCCTTGCTATAGCTTAATGGTCCAAAAAAACCCTAACCTGTGCTGCATGCCGGGTCAATAACCTCTAGGTATATGTATTTTATGATTGTGAAAAACTTGTAGTACAAATGTTTAGAGCTATGGCTGTAGTGGTTCTAATGCTTGGCATTTTAATTGGTGAGCATTGACCTCATTCTTAGTTCTAAATTTTTGCTGTTACGTAAAATTGTGCCAGCCCAACATAACAACGCTGTAAAATGATAACTACACTTTTTGATTGTTTGACAGTCTGTAGTCAATGAGTTCATGCAACAGTGCAAAGACATGGTTGTTAATCAACTGGCATTTTAATGCACTTTATTTATTTTTGTTTCCCATATCATTTGACACCCCTTTTTTTCTTTTTTCTGTCAGCTAAAAATTGTGAGCCAAAGAAACCCAAAAAGGATACCAATAACAACATTGTACCCATTGCTGTTGGCTGTGCACTAGCAGGATTAGTTCTTATTGTCCTCATAGCTTACATCATTGGACGACGCAAGAGTCAAAGAGGATATGAGAAAGTTTGAATACACAGATCTTTTTTGCTGACATTAAATGGACAACTATTTGAAACTTATCAGTGGACTGAGCTGAGCCAGAAAAAGTTGAGACTCTTCTAGTCTGGTATCACTTGCAGTCACAGCAACAAATGTGATTGCCTGGACCAAGCCTTTTCCTTGTAAACTATAGACCATTACCCTAATTACATCAGTGATGCAAACACCTGTAAGATTTGTGTAAAGGGCATTTTGGTTGTGCATTGGCTTTTATTGACAAGTGAATTCATGACATTCAGAATGCAAAGTTTGTGTTCACATCAGTCACATAATTAGATTAATAGTTTGTTGTCCAAGCCAATTGGTAATATCATTAATTATTGCTATTTTATTATCACCTAATAAGCAGACTTTTCTTTTGTTTATCCTTATTGTTTTTAGTACATGTACTTAAGATTATGTACAAGTATTTGTGATATACAGCCTTTAGTCTCTTTGACCTCTTAAACAGATCCAAATAACTGCAAGTTTTTTTTTTGATGATTGGTTGAGCTAACTAATTGTAAAATCTTTGTTTGGTAAATGCCCAAGTAGTGTCTAAAAATAATGGAAATCAAGTGGAAGTGCAAAGCGAAGATTCTTCCTGGCTTGCCTTTGCTACAATGGCACACCTCCAAATTGAAATGGAAATGACAAATTAGAAATAAGATCGTTGAAAATGGTTTGACATTGGAAAACTTTTGCATTATTTTATATATAAATGAATGTGAAGTAAATAAGTAACACTAAATGTTGTTTATCTTTTTTATTCCTTTTTTTCCCAATGAATAAGAAGACTGCATGTGTCCCTGAAAGTCAATAAATAAGAAACCAATGAATATGGCAGCTTTTATGAAAAGCCAATTATGGTCTTATATTAGCCATATAAAGTTTTCCACATTGTCATTTTTATTAACGTTTGCCAATTCAAAAACCCATTCTAGTCACCTAAAATTGCAAATAAGTAAATCAATCAAAATCAAGTTGCAAAATAATTTCCATCTTGGCTTTTTTAGCCCCTGTATGGATATCATGCCTCATGTCAGTGTCAGACTAAATGCTTTCAAACTTACTGGTACCTTTAGGTACTACTAAATCTGATTTTTCTCCAGATAAATCTGTCTGTTACAACTTGGAGTTAAGGCACAAAACGAAATGCAAAGTAATCATGACCTCATCATTCTAAGGCTTGGTGTGAATGAGGCATCACATTCATCATGTTGGATGACTTTGATAATGCATGTATCCAAGCCAGTAGCCAGGATTTGGGGGGTGGGAGTGGGGGGTTGCAACTGAGGCCTGTAGGGGGTGCAAACAAGGCTAAGGTGGACCAAACTATCCCCAAAATGAAAACCTTTGGTGCCTGTGGGGGTTGTGAATGCACCCAGTACACCCCCTGGCTATGGGCCTAGCATCAGCAGTTAGCCTGAGAGGGAGGTTGGGCATTTGTATTTTTTCAATTTCTGTAAAATTCCCAACTCTGGGGAAAGAGCAATGAGTCAAATTTAGTCTATTGTTTCCCCACCCTGGCAATAAAAGTAAAGATATGTTAAAATGCCATCCCTGGGGAAAACCAGGAGATATTATTCCCTGGGGTGGGGACACAAAGAGCAATCAAATGCCCAAAATATGCCCACCCCACCCTGACTGATACATGCAATGACAATGATATTGGGAGTTTTATATGGTGTATTTCACTATACACCTCGATATGCTTTACCATCATGATCAGTGAAGTTTTCAAGCTAGAGTGCATGCCATATATCCCTGAAACAAAACTAAATATGTGTTGTCTAATTGCACTAGTTTGTACAAACTAATTGATATGACTGGAGCAGAACAGTGCAAATAACAATAGCAACATACCTCAACCGTCTGTGCTTCTTTGTGTAGTTATGAGTGATTTTCCTTCATCCGTGAAAAAAAATGACTATATAGTTTGTACTAGTTGATAAAGAACAAAAGAAATCAATAGGTTTAGAGTCTACTACTAACTATTAGTTTGCCTATTCTTTCATGGT